>SNQJ01S0026364.1:146274-183661 GCA_010110895.2 Picea sitchensis | reverse complement strand
TTAATCCTTTACTTAATTAATTAATGAGTCAATTAATAATTAATTAATCCTTGACAATCATGAATAATTAATTAATAATAAATAATTAGTTAATGTTATTTTAAGAAATAATTATTGTTTAGCTAATCTTTTAGGACAGTTATATCATTAAATTAATTATACTTAATAATCATATACATCTATTTAAGCAGGGTCGTTACACTCCACCCTTCCTTGGCCTGCACCCAATGTTCAATGTGGACCTCCTTCAAACATATTTTCCACCATTATTGGACACCTCAGAGATCGAATAACAAATGACACCAATAGATCTCAACCCTGACTACATGGAACAAACATCCATTGATCAGATAGTGGAAACATAGGTCAAGGGCACTCGCCAATAGACGATACAACTTTATCGGGTTTTCAAGGCAGGGAAACTACAACACCAAGGCAAGTGGCTCACCCATAGACAAATATAGTAGACGTTTCCTCACCCAATGGGGGAACTCAACACAATAGAGACCATTTCTTCCTAAAGAGGGAGGATTGGTCCAAGTGGATATCGGTGGCCACCCACCTATTCCAACTGGCTCCTCTTTTCCATTTTTAGTTCGGCACGTTCTTCTATACTTCTTTGTAATTGTGGGTTCTACACTTATGGGGATGTATGAATCCCTACAAATATTCCAGGTGGATACTGGTTTCCTCTCACCTAATCCAACTAGATTATTTTGAATTTTTTCATGTCAAGACATCTTGTTGTACTTCCAGGGCCATTTTGGACACCTAAAATGTGTTTTTTTTGGATCGCCATAGTCAAACTGTAGACAGAGTCAGATTTTGATGGCATAATTTGTATTTATCTGAAATACATTTACAATGGGATATCACATGCCTAAAACAAAGGTCGTCTGTAAAAGTTACGACCCTGGGAAGTTGAGGTACCAACTTACCCATAGGGGCCCACATGACTTTTGGCATTTCACCTCCTAGGGTTAGGTTTTTGGATGTCTAGGGTTTTGGAATTAATGAGTAATATCAAAAAGGACTCTAGAGCCTCATTGTGATCATTCTCCTCAAAAAGATGCGCATAACAACCACATCTCTTCTCAAAGATAACTACCACCATTCAAGCATGTGTTTCAGTTCTACAGTTTTATAGTTTCAACCTATTTCATTTATTCAATAGAAGTTATTTTTCACTGGATATTTGTGTTGTTCTTGATATCTCTATGTTTATTGTATTCAATATGTTAATCAATTCATTCCACTCCTAAATCTGGATCATTCAAACTTTACTCCTTTCTTTTACAAAGATGTTATTGGGTGTGAAATTTTGGAGAATCCCGCAATGAATCTCTCGTAGTAACCAACTAAAACAATAAATCATCTAACCTATGAAATGTTTATTGGTGTTGGCCAACTCTTGATTGCTTCAATATTTTCTGGATCCACTATTATTCTCTCTTCTAAAACAATGTGACCCAAATAATGGATATTATTTTGATATAAAGTGCACTTAATCAATTTGGCATAAAATTGGTGCTCTCTCAACACTTGTAGCACCATCCTCAAAGTTTCTCATACTCTTTTTATATATTGGACTATACAAGAATATCATCCAAGAACGCAATTACAAACTTATCCAGGAAATCTCTAAACACCCCATTCATCGGACACATAAATGTAGCTAGTGAATTTTTCAAACCATAAGGCACCACCGCAAATTCATAGTGTCCATACCTTTTCCTAAAGTTCATTTTTCCAGTATCCTCTTCTTTGTTTCTCACTTGATGATATCCTAAGATCAAGTCAATGTTGGAAAATATCTTTGCTCCTTTCAGTTGATCAAAAATATCATAAATCCTTGGAAAAGGAAACTTATTATTTAGTATAACCTTGTTCAATTTTCTGAAGTCAATACATAACCTCAGTGCTCCATCTTTCTTCTTGACAAAAAGAACAAGGGAACCCAAAGGAAAAACACTTGGGTGTATTTAACCTTTCTTTAACAACTCTTCTAGTTATATGTGAAACTCTTTTAGCTCTTGAATGCTCATTCTATAGGGATTATTAGATACTAGGGTAACTACAGGCATTAAGTCAATTGAGAAATATATATCCCTCTTTGGTGGAAATCCTGAAAACTCCTAAAAAGAAACTTCATACTCTTTCAATACTGGATAATATTTGAGACTTGGCTCCTTATCCTTCATTGGCTCTTCCATATGGGCTACATATATGAGGTACAATTTTCTAAAGCTTATTTTCAGCTACAATTTTGAAATCTCTCAGACAGATATATTCCTTGGAATACCTTGCACTGTCCTTGAATTCCCTTCCTCATCAAGACATTTGAAAATATTGTTATAACAATCTAAAATATCATGATGGTTTTCTAGCCAATCAATACCAATGAAGCAGTCATAAGATCCAAGTGGTATGATGTTCAAATCTTCCTTAGTGTTAGTTCCATTCATATTTATAGGGAATTCTTTAACAAGATCATTAATTCTTCTCTTGGTTGCAGTAGCTATCTGAACTAACCAAGACTTTTCATGCTTACGTTTCTTCAATTTAAATATTTCAATTAGATTTGGATCTATATAGCTATGACTAGCTCCAGAATCAATTAAAATGGCTATGGGATGATTATAAATCTTACCTTGCACTTCAAGCATGTGGGATTGATAGTCTGCTTGTCTATTGTCCAAGGTTGCATAGATATATATCGTGATTTTTTCCACGTCCTCTATTGTCTCCTCCTTCTTGATGCTATCTAAAATATTCATCTGATCTCCTCGGTGAGGACAATATTTATACATGTTATGTCCTTCACATCCCCAACACTTTATGGGCTACTGCCTTGGCCTCTTTCCCAAGGAATATGTCATTTTATGATCACCTTGAGATGGTTTCCCTTGTTGATATGATTGAGATCTATTTCTAATGAAAGGTGGATTGAAACCTTTCTTCATTTGAACATATTTCCTTTATTCTTGTCATCCAATTTTCCTTTGGAAAGTTACCTTTCTTCTATTATGATCATACAAATATTTGGTATTTCTTATGGATTCTTATAAACTCTTAGGCTCATCAAACTAAATTTTATATTTGTAAAAGGATGACAATACACTCTGGAACCTCCAAATTTTTACCTTCTCATCTCTAATGAAGCTCACATGCCCGAGAAGTTCCAAGAACTTTCTCTCATATTCATCCATGGTCATGTTAACAAAATTGAGTTCAAAGAAAGCTTGCATCTTCTTTTCGTAATATTGTTATGACAAGTACTGTTGCTGAAATTATTTCTTGAACTGCTTCCAAAAAATTGTCTTCTCATCAAGGTCCTTAACCTACTTCACCAATCCCACCACATAGATGCCTTCCCTTGAAGGTGGTAGGCTGCAATTATGGCTTCTGCATTTGATGGGTATTTATGCAATTGGAAATATTTCCTCATTCCCAACAAACAGTCTTATCCATTTTCACCTTTCTTATTTTCTCCATAAAATGATGGTGGCTTGATTTTCCTCAATTTCCCTTGAAATAAATCTAACCCATGTCTCCTTCTCTGGTGCATGACATGCAATATACTTGGGTTTCTTGTCGACCTTGAATGTGCATATGTTTTTATGGTCGAGTTCCCTAGGTAAATATTATGTTGATGTATGATAATACTCCTTGATCGTATAGATCCTCCATGATCATCCCTCCTATCATGACAGCTAGACAGTTCCACTTGTTTGGAACTAGATTCTTTCCTTTTTCCTGAATATTTGTTAAATTTCTTTTGCAAAATGTTCAAGATTTGAAGTATCTCTTCTTGAGCCTTCATTATCCTCTCATTATCGACCCTATAGCTATGCACTTCTTTTTGTAGGTTTCTCATAGTTATAGGATCCTACCTAACTCTTCTTCCAGTAGACTCAATTTCATCATTACCCATGCTGACATGCAGACCTATAAACTATTATTCATGGTTGTAATATCCTTGAGAATCTTCCATATCTATAGTTCTCATGTAGGAACTAAGGTATGTTTTTCTGTATCTCTAATTCTACAAGAATGTTCATGCAATAATTGTTGTTAGAATTAAGCATATTGCAAAACATTTATTAATTATATTCTGAGTCCTTGTTAATTTCAAATCATGAACAGTATTAATTCATTAATCTAGAATCTAATTCCTTAAATGAATTACTCTCCAAAAAAAAATTTCCAATTGTTGTACTCATGCCTCATTCAAAGTTCTAAGTGAAACGTTACAACACCCACATGTTGGAATTTCCACTCATTTACTACTACACCAATATATTTTTTCACTTTATGAGAAAATATAATTCCCAGTTCAAAATTATGGGTTGACATATGTATTTTAGTCCTCAATATATTTCTAATGGCTATTTTTTTTCTCAAATCCAAGCTCTGAGCTGGAAGTTATTGCTCAAAGAGGTTTTGATTATTTACCCAATTTATATTTGTATGCTACAAATGTCTTCTTTCACTCCCAACATATTTTCAGGTACCCATAACTGAAATATGATTTCACTGCTAGCTTATATGGGCCATACTATTTCCATCGACTGCTCCTATACCCCAAATGGACTTTTGAGCATGGATTTATGCCCTCCGGAAGTAACTTTGGTGCCAAACTTTTATCCTCACTATTTTGGTTGTAACTTCCTCATAGAAGCCTTGTTTTGCTATCCATTTAGCTCATTCTATAGCTCTCTCTGAGTTATTTTATTTGAGATGTAGATATATATTGTACCTTGTTACTCTTTTTCTAGTGGGTTTACACTACCTAAAAACATCGTTTAGGGCCTAAAAAATTCCCCGCAACTTAATGACCTTCAAAAGCCACAAAAAATGACATAAAATTGATTTTCTTACTATGTTAACAACCCTTTAAATCTTCCCCATTGATTTAAAATCAAGAGAAATAATAACTGTTGATATGAATCTATCAACCATCAAAAATTGACATCCTCCCTTGGGTGCACACAACATTTTACCAAAATATCTGACACGACCATTATCCATTGGCCCAACTCCCTGACGACCAATTTGCACACAATTCTAAATCTCTCGATTTGACCATCGGTCATCAGTGATCTTTGTTGGAAAATGAAAACTCCTCAATTATTCGGTCAATTATCGACCATTGGCCCATCTGCGATCCACGATCCTCGATGAACATCAAAAGAAGTTCCCCAAATCGGTTGAGTTGACCATTGAGCATCGACCACTTCCATTGGTTGAATTGGCACTACTGGCGTGGCATGACATATGGATTATGATGTGGCATGAAAGGTCATCCTGAGGTCTCAACTTGGGTTACATTGATTTTGACGTGGAATGACACCTTAATGATGACATCATCATCCCATTTCCTTCATTGGCCATCAACTGATTCTCTTGGATGACCCAATCTTCTCTCCGAGTTGGTCAATGCCCGACCATCAACCGTTCATCCATCAATGAATTTTTTCTCTTGTTTCAAATCACTTCACAAAATTGATGGATGCTCAACCACCAGTGTATCGAACATTAGTGATTTGCATCGAAAATTGAAAATGCTTTGCAAAATTCACTCGATGCCGACCACTGGCCATCGACAAGTTATGTTGAAAAACCTCAACACTTAGAAAATTTGCTCAAAATTTGTCGACCCTCTCGTCGATTTGACCATCGACCAATTCAATTGGAGAGTACTCAAAACTTTGTAAATTTCAAGCATAATCCAGTTAGATATGAACTATCAATATCCTTTATCTTCTAAACTCTGAAGTGAATCTTAATCATCAATCTGGAAACCTTGCCAAACTTTGAAATCCTTAGAAATTTTTAAATTTATTCAATCGAATCTGGGCCATCGATTGCAAGATCAAAAGAGATCTAGGTCATCGATTCTTTAAACACTCCCAACTCCACTGACCTCTACTAAAACATTAAATTCGACCTTGCATACCAAATCTAATTCTATGATTTGGTTTTTAGACATCATTAAAATTTCTCGGACAATTCTAGGAAACTAATCTTGATTTCTCCCATGAAATTGGGGATTTTCATTGTGGTTTTCCACCGTTTTTCCCAATTCGCTCAAGACAAAATCTGTCACAACAAATTTGTCCCAATTTTCACTAGTTCTTGACCCATATGGGTTTAGTGTTGAACTAGTAGCTCTAATACCACTTTGTAACGTACCTAGCCCCCAACTAGGTCACATCACTACTCAAACAACCAATTAAAATATTTGTTACTAAATCTATATGCGGAAATAATACTGAACTTCGCATTCATTCACATGTAACTATCTATGCTTCCAAAAAACGTAAATATATATGTTTAACTGTGCATAAAATAAGTAAATAACATCCAACAACATTCAACCACATAATCAAGGATTTAAATGAACCATCCTACTCTCAACAAGCAATAATAACCAAATATAACTCAGAGTAAATTGCACAACAATTGTATAAGCAATTAACATTAATAAAATATACACATAAGAACACTTATCTTAATGAAATGTGAAACTCTCTATAGAGGACGAACATTCCTTCCAACCATAGCCTCACTTCTCCAGTTCTCAACAACAAGACACCCCTGAGTTGGGGCTATGAATCCACAAGATAAAATGGTCTGTAAGGTTGGGTAATGTCCCCCTCTCAATAGTCAAACTCACAGATAATTACAGTCCACCAAAACTCTGATTCAAGATAATTATCATCATCATTCAAACACCTTTTAATATTTTGAGGAAAGAGCCATTGTATGCGCTCCACATTATTGTAATTGTATTAATTACCTATAGGATTGTACAAATTTTGAGCATCGAATCATATATGGGATGTAATTATCCATTTAATGTAATAAACTTTGTGGTAGGTTTCTTTAAGTACAGAATGATAGCACTATAATAGTCTGGAGGGAAGGCTCAAGAAGACCCCTCATTTATAAATGTATGTAATCTATGCCCAAAAGAGGTTGCTGAAGTTTATTGTGATTTATGTTGGAGAGAGTCGTAGAGAGTAGTTAGTTGTTGGAAACAGTTCATTAGAGAGTTTTAAATAAGCAACTGAGAGTTGTAAGAACCCTTGTAAGTATTTTTTTGGAGTAATATAATAGAGGAGATTTGCTTCCAAATTCTAAACCTGCTTATCTCTGAGTAAATTGGGTAATGTTATGTTATCTGTGTTTTCCTGTGTTTTATATTCCTATATGTATTTCATGGTTAATTTAATGAAACTTTGATTTTCTACAAGTTTCAATTTTTTCTGTTCTGAAAGTTGAAACACTAGTGCAAGGACTGCACAGTAGCCACACAAGGAGTGGAAAAACAGAGTCCTTTCAGAATCATTTTCTCATGAGAGATAGCATGAAAATTTGAAGAGTGAGTGCAAGCAGTGCACACATACTCAGTGGAGTAAAAATCTCGAGAAGACCCTTCCAAGGTGTGCACAGGGCCAACACTTAGTCAAGTGTTGAAAATTTCTAAGGAGGACAAGCGCAAGTAGTGCAGAGGAGGATTTTTTAAAAATATTCAAGACTTAAGTTTTTAGGAGAAGTGAAAGGAGTGCGTCAAAGGTTAGAATCACTTAGAGTGATAAATCTCAGGAGAAATAGCAGTTGGAATTCCTTGGAGGAAAGAAACCATTTTTCTTAGAGAATGAGCTGATGAGATCCGTTCGGAGGGAATCAAGAACTTCCATGACCGCCGGATAGAGAGAAGAAGCTCAGGTTTTAACCCTTGAAGTCCTTTGTACTTTGTGAGTTCGAATATTTCCATGTGTTGGGTGTAAAGGAAATGAATTTCCCAAAGTAATAGGATCCAAATTTAATATGGATCATCCATTGGCAAGAACACATGTCCACAGATCAAGCGTGGTCTGACAGTCCCGCTATCTGGGATATTTAAGGTGTGGTCGCAGAAGCGTACAATTTTCCCAAAGTTTCAAATCCCGAAGAGGATCCTCACCATTGGTGTCAGGGCCACATGTCAGAGAGAACGACAGTGTAAATATTTTTTGAGTCTAGAACGCTCGAAGGCCTGATGATCAAAGTAGATATCAATCATCCATTGAGAAGGATATGTGATATTTCAAAGACCCCCGAAGGCCTTAGCCTAGAGCGGATCCAGACTGCCCAATCCCAAGGAAACGTGGACCATTGATTGAGACCCCTTTGCGAGTTTGTCATTTAGGTACCTCAGAGGATTTTAGGTGTTGTGTTGTGGAAGGATCTGAAGTCCAGAGAATGTATTAAAATCCAACCCTTGATCTGAGGTGAGCACTAGTCGTCTGATCTGTGAGTTCAGGGGCATTGCATGTTGGAGCGGGTAAAAATCCTGAAGCCTAGAGGCACAAGATATCTGTGAGGCATAGATTGCAATGCATGTTAAGAGCCGTTAATATCCATCATAGTTCGGTTGTTCATGAATTCAACATTCAAGAATACTATTGTGTATTTTAGTTGGAACTCCCGAATCCTAAAGATTTGAAGTGGTGGACTTCCTAATATTTAAGAGATTTAGCCCACAGACTTGACCCAAGGTCACATGGATTTATTCGCTGTCTGGATAAGACCCTTGCAAACTTGAATTTATGCCCAAAAAAAGGGAAGAAGGCTGGTGGAATTTATTTTTGAGGGTTCAGAGAGGACCTAAGAGCTAATTCATCTCCCTACTATGAACGATCCTAGAGTAGGAGATTGATTTGCATGCAACCCAAATACCTGCGTGCCCACTACAATGGACTGCACTAGAAGGCCCTCACTACCACTACCCACTGTCAAAGAACATAAATGTCTTATGCAAGTAATCATCATTGTCTAATCTGCACATGAAGTGAAGCCGCAACAAATTCTCGATAATCTAGCATGCCATTTCCATCAGCATCTGCAGCATCCATTAATGTTTGCACTTCTGATTCATCCATTTGGGAACTGAGCTTATGAAGACCTGCTTTCATCTTGTCATATGATATTGAACCACTGTTATCAATGTCCATCATCTTGAACATATCTTTAATGGCTTTGGTTTCTTCCACGGATAAACGATCAACAATAACCCTTAAAGCTCTTTTTTTTGAACTTATTCGTCATAGAATATTGTTTAAGCCTAGTCTTCATAACATCACTGAGGGGATAGATATCAACATCGATTCCCTGGAAATGGCGCCAAAATGTTGACACTCAGAACTGAATTTGGGTTGCATGCAAATCAATCCCGAGGCAACCTCAAACCACTTTGGATTGGAAGCTGCCCCTCCCAACCCGAGAGGGATCTCTTGAATAATGTCATAATATGATCTTCAGTAAGCGAAAAAAGGTGGGCATATTTATGGGTAAATGATAGTTTTGGATTTTTGAAGTTTGGGGTTTGGACCAGGGAAACAGTCCATTGGGAATGGATTCAAGTGAAAACCAAAGAAAGGAGATAATAACAGTGATCGTATAACTTGCAGAAAATGAGGCAGAGTAAGTCTATCTTTCATCAATTTGATAATCATGATGTGGTAGAAGAAAAAAGAAAGGAAAGGCCACCACAGTGAAAGAATCTATCAAGGAGTAATTTTCACTACGATAATATTTAGAGGAAAACAAACGAAGGCTGATAACTAGATGCAGAGCGCTTATCTAGAGCGAATTCTGATCAGTCACCATAGAATGCAACACATTATATCAATTGTGGGTAAGGAGCATGTAAAATGAATTCCAAACAAATTTAACACAGATGAAAGAGGAAGAGATAAACAATATGATAATGACAACACATATATATCAATTCTGGGTAAGGAGCGTATAAAATGAATTCCAAACAGATTTAACACAGCTGAAATAAGGAAGAACATACTGAAAGAATCAACCGTGATGAATCTCACAGTCTCAAGTAAATACATCATCTCTATTACTCTAATTCAGATTTACAAATTAACTCAGCATACAAAGAACCCCTCTTCACAAGATGTTTTTCCCCAACTCGCCCCTACGCCCCTTTTTCTGTTACATCAATCAGTCTTTTAAAAGAAAAATCTAAAATAAATCTCTTTGTGTTTCGGGAAATATGAAACGGTTTGCCTTCTCCGGACTCTGCGACTACCAGATGCACTGTTGTTACTAATCTTTGACAAGTGGCGTATGGATGATCCTTTGTATGATTTGATTTTAATGTCGGGTGTCATCCTTCCTCACATTGCGGAGGACGTTTTCGCTGTGGTGGAGAGCTTTGACACTGGCTTGCTTGTTCCCAGGCTTTTCGTGGCAGCATTGGACGGTTTGTCGGTTAATTTTCCTGCATTTGCAACTGCCAGACTTGCAGTCTCGGCTTCTGCTGTCTGATCAGTAGGTAAATCATGCTCCTCTTGGTCGTCATTCTCTGTCGTTAGGTCTTTCTCAAAGAAAAATAGTACCATTATATTCTTCCATTTCTGGAACGACGAGTTAAACCTAGCACGCTTCGGGCACCGGAAAACTTAGAATAAAGTTTCTAATTCTTCCTCATTCTATAAAGAACCAAAATAATTTGGATTAATGCTCACAATGCTGTAAATACCTTGCTTAGACCCGAAATCATGATCGGAGCTCAAAACGAACTCTTTTAGGGGCTTGTCAAGCACATATGCTCTAAATACTCATCTTTGGAGCGCGAAATCATGACTGAAACTAAGAATGCCTTGAGTGTTTTCTTTTGGAGCTCAAAATCATGGTTGAAAGCCGTAAAACATCAGTTCGTAGATTGAAATAGCTATTTAAGCTCAAAGTACCTTAAAATGGAGCCTGGAAAGCGCAAATGAAGCTTAGAATTATGCAGATAAGCTTAGATTTCGGAGCTGTAAACCGCTATTGAAGCTCAAAATGCCATGCCTCCTTCAAATGCGGAGAAATTTTGGGAAAAATGTGAATCAATCCATGGATCTATCGATACTGCGTTACTATGCCGAAGGCAAGAGAAGCACTTACAGGTTGAAATAGTGGGATTAGCATTAGTTTATCTCACATACCAAGCAATGTATGTACAATACTTGCGCACCCACTACAATGGACTGTGCTGGACAACCCTCACTACCACTTCCCACTGTCAAAGAACAGAAATGTCTTACGCAAGTAATCATCATTGTCTATGCTCTGCACATGAAGTGAAGCCGCAACAAATTCTCGATAATCTAGCATGCCATTTCCATCAGCATCTGCAACATCCATTAATATCTGCACTTCTGATTCATCCATTTGGGAACCGAGCTTATGAAGACCTGCTTTTAGCTTGTCATATGATATTGAACCACTGTTATCAATGTCCATCATCTTGAACATATCTTTAATGCCTTTGGTTTCTTCCAGGGATAAATGATCAACAATAACCCTTAAAGCTCTTTTTTTTGAACTTATTCATCATAGAAGATTGTTTAAGCCTAGTCTTCATAACATCACCGAGGGGAACATTTGGAGCCTTTTTGGCATTCTGTAACCAAGGATGCTCAATTACTTGTTGAGCTATTAATCGTCGCTTGGGATCAGGCTCCAACATCTGGCGTACAAGACTTCTTGCAGTTTCAGAAATTTTTGGCCATGGCTCTCTTTTGAAGTCTACAAAACCACGAAGAATCGCCTGAGCAACTCCTTGCTCTGATTCAGCCCAAAATGGTATCACACCACACAATAAAATATACAGAATAACACCAACACTGCACACGTCAATCTCAGGTCCATAATTACGTTTCAAAACCTTCGGTTCCATGTAGTATGGACTACCAACTATTTCAAAAAATCGATCCCAGGTTTGAAGAATACAAATAATCCAAAATCAATGGCTTTAAGAGGTGAATTCTCCTTTCTGTTTGCAAACAAGAAAACCTATGGCTTGAGGTCCCTATGGATCACACCATGTTTGTGGCAGAGCCCTTGGCATCGTGAGAAATGGTATTATATAGGCAAAGACAATGAACAAGTGGAGACAATCCATTGGAGGAGCCTTGGAGGGGAGTATGAGAGAGCGTGTTGCCAAATTTGGCCTCGTCATATTGAACTTTGTATGCCCATTGTTGTCACTCTTAATTCATATCACATCCCAAACAAACTTCACATAAATTGATATCATTGTTCATGAAATAAAATGAATAACTCAAGTTGTCATATGCATGCAGACATGATTAAATCTGAATGGTGAGGTATGGATCTTGAGCCATAGCACAGTGCTAAACTTGGTAAACTCGAAGGATACTGTTGTTAAATTTGGGCGAAAGTGCCTATTGGAAATTTTCAATATCTGTTACAACAGATCTCATCTTCCAGACTGATCACATGGCTATCCTATAAGACATATTTCATGCAAAAATCTGTATACCTGTCCAGAGGACAATATGACCGAAGATCAAGATATGGAGAGTACTTTTTCCCATGCATGAACATGATCCCCATCATGCCCCATGCCTCATCGAACTATCTCAATTGATACATAGATGTATATTGTTGCATACCACTGCACACCACTGTATCCTCATGTTCCACCATGTGTCCCATATGGGCCACTACATCGATCCCTCCACTAATATAAATTGAAATCATATTCGAGAGTGTTGTATCCATCATTTTCCTATACTCAATCCCCCAATCAGCTGATGCATATACTTCCTTGTTGGTTGTTCCACAAGGAATTTTCTCAACTACATCCTTTGTATCTAATCCTTGATCCCGAAGAAATGAATCATGATCCCTACAATGTGAAATAGGTGCACGATCAAAAAAATCTATGTCAAACATCTCCTAAAACACCTGCAACTATGAATCCTCCTCGTGTGAGATCGTCAAAAGAGGATTCTCCCTAACAAATAATTGGTTCTCCAAATATTGCAATGCTAAGGTATTTTGTTCAATTTCACCACCATGTTGAGGTAGAATCACATCCTCATCAACATCGACATCATCAATGCGATATGGTGTTGAATACTCATTACGCGTAGGTGTTATGATGCTTGAACTACCCTCAACATAAGCATTGTACACAATGGAAGATGTTGGATCCTCAACATCGATTGATTGGCACATCTCCTCATAGTCATCATGAGATGTTGCCTCCTCATATTTTTCCAATTCATCAAATATATACCCATCTAACACACTAGTGTCATTAACCTCATTGGCTAGCTCTGATGACATATCATGGGTTGTTGTTTGGTATTCCTTTATGCACACATCCTCAACATAGCTAGATGCATGCTCCTCCACCTGTCATTCATACTCTTTTCCCTTTAATTTCTTCCATGTGCCTTTAAAGGAATACTCATACGCATTCGAGGGACAACATCATTACTTGAGGGTGAAATAGTTTTTAAAGGGAAAAAATGTGCGGATCTCCTCCCTCAATGCTAGATACTCCTGGTAGTGGTAAGGAATGTTTTTAATTTCTTCTAGTGTCCTCGAGATATCAAACACATCCTTCGAATATTCCTCTGGATATTCCTCCATATGGATTAACCACCTAAGTGAGAAACCTATTCCCATCCTTTCTTACACCTGTATGTACATAATCATATTTCCTTCCCACTGATTTTTCTTCACTATGAATCATGCAGCTTTTTCCATAAAAACCCTTAAAAATGGTCGAAATTAAAATGATGATAAATTTACTTCCCAGACTCCATTTTGATCAATTTATTTTTCGAAATTGTGTATTTTTCTAAGAGGAATTAAAATATACAATTTGTTTTGGAAATTTTTTTTCTAAACATTTAAAATGTAATCTGAAATGTCCCTTTTTTTCCTTTAAAAATAATCTACAAAAAGACCTAAATTTGTTTTCCCTTTTTGGGGCCAAGGAAAGTGCTATGTTGCAATCACATGTTGGAAATATCACCATATCTGATACCAATATAATATACTCAATAGAGTGGGTTGGGATATTATGTCCTTATGTGCAACAAGTGTTCTTTTTTCTCTAATCAGATTGACAAATTTTCACAAACAGTTTGCATGTATTATTCTAATAGACATTTAGTCAAACATATTCCATGCAATACAAATACACCAGAAATAGAAGGGAAAATATGTGTTATTTTATTATGAATGAAGATATGAATACATTGATCCAAAGGCTTCTATGGAATCTGCAATACATCAATTAAAAACACACAATACAAGCCAAAAACATGGAATCATGACGTAGCCTCCTCAACATATGAGATCAAACCCTCCAAGTGCCACAAACTCTCCAAGAAGATCACTACAACCCAAAACTGAAAAAAAAAACAAATATGGAGCTCTAATATAAATCCCAGATGGATTCCCCCCTACCAAACTAAAACTCTAATGGAAATCTTGGATGGATTCCCCTCTGGTCTAGCTAGGGTGGATATTGCACCACCAAAACCAAACTATAATGGTGGAAGGGTTTTTCTAAGCCCTAACAAAACAATGGCTCCAAGGGAACTTCAAAAATCAGAGATAAAACCATCATCCCAAAGTGAAGCTCTACCTATTCTTTTATCCTTCCCCCATGGCTTCTAAAATTTACCCATTTTTGAAGAAATCAAATATGACTTCTTTGACTAAATCAAATATGATGCTTATTCCCCTTTTACTTTCACTTTTAGATTAAAAGTCATTTTTAATAATGGTTAACTAACTTATTAATATAAGGTAACTTTATTTCCTTAATTTCAATTTAAATGCATAACAACTCCTAATTAAGTGACATTAAATTAACCCTTTTTCTTCATTGACGACCCATGAAAGTCATTTCCACTTCCCAGCAAGGGAATCCAAAATGGGGACATGACATTAAGTCATTTGATGGGTGGCTTACACTTGTATTTTCCAAGTCATCCTTTTAGATTTCTCGCAAATTGTGCTTATTTTGTCTCTAACTCACAACATGAATAATCATCGGATCTCTCTTCATTGTGTATCTCTTCATAAAAATTTTGTAGTTTGTCCCAAATATGTTTAGTTGTTGTACACTTCATTACCTATACTATATCATAATCTTGTAGGCCACTAAATACAACCTTTACTTTTATTTTTCATTGTTTTCAGTTGACTCCTACCCACATTTATATGTATAACCTGTTGTGATTGATTCCCAAATACCAAACCCAAGGGAATTCAAATATAGCATCATTATTATACTTTGTGTTTCATAGTTTGTTCCATCAAACAAAGGATCTCTATTTCAAGGGAGACCTTCCTTAGAATCCATATGTTCTCAATAGCTTCCTTCCAATGTTAAACTATTTATGAAGGAACCTTCTTTGATACCAATTGTTGAACTTATTCTTATACTGAGTGGGGGAGTGGGGGTGAATAAATATATGCTACCTTTTACTTTATTTAACCATTTACCAATCATTCATTAGCCAAGAAACAATAACCACTTATGAAATAAAATAACAATGAACAAAGTTTAACATGGAAATCCAATCGGGATAAAACCATAAAACTTGTTTTATAAATGTTTGTAGGAACCTGTTAGAAGATTAATTAGTTACTAAAAGAATAATTGTTGAAAGATTAATTAATTTTCGAAAGAATGATTGTTGAAATATTAATTATCATTAATTATCATTAGATTGGTCGTCATTAATGTCAACCCTTGAACAAGAGGTTAATAGGTTTCATGTCAAAGTAAAGTAGCTATAAGAATCAATTAATGAGTTGCATATTAGTTGCACATGCATGTTAGTTGCATGAGATTCTCATCAGAAGTTAACAAGTTGCATAAGAAGTTGACAATTTGCATGTCAGTTTCATGAGATCCTCATTTAAACACAAAGAAGAGTCAATTGAAGATAACTTCTATGAATCACTTATGAGAATACAAGCTGGAGATCCGAGGAAGTGAGTCAAAGACAGATAATTCTAGTGAAGTAAAAATTTTGCAGGAGCCGAGAGTACAGAGAAGAAGATTTAGACAAATATTCTTTGAGTAAATTTGTGGCTTTCAGGAGGAAAATTGTGTACATATGCAGGATAAAATGAGGAAAGCACAGATACCCATAAGGAAATAATAAAGAGGGTCGCATACCCATGAGGAAAATTTGTGAAGATCAGGGATCTAAAACTCAGGTCAACTATATGATTGAAAGGATGTCTTCCTGTGTGTGTTAGGGTGAGTATTCTAAACAAATCACAAACATGTATGTCTTAGTGATTCATAAGAATTTGATTTTGGAGAATTCTCTAGTGGATCTTGGTATGTGTTGTGTGTGGTTGCAGTCTTGATGAGATATTGATATCAGTAGCAACAATAGAAATATCATAGAAAAAAACAAAAATAGGTTATCAGTGACAGAGGTAGTGACATATTGGTCTACATTTATATTTGAGAGTGGTTGGATGGGGCAAATAAAAGGGGTTGTATCCTCCTTCTAGTTGGATCTAGTAAATTAGGGATTTGGAGCTTCCTTCAGGTTGTAGCCTGTAAATAGGGGGTTCAAGCCTCATTCCATTTGTATCTAGAGAATTAGGAAGTTGGTGCTTCCAATGAATGTACATTTTGATAAATAAGAAATGCATTCCATGTTTTTTTTCCCGCATTTGGCTTCCACATAAAATTTCGGTGTATTGTTATTATGCGATGTATATGCATTGAATTATGATGTTATTTGAGGTTTTATATTGTTATCAAAATTACTAATTGTGATCATACTAATTCACCCCCCGCTAAGTATTCCAACAATTGGTATCAGAGTTGGTCCTTCACAAAGAAGTTTAACCACTGGAAGGAGATCATGGAATACACTATGCTTGGAGCACTAGTGTTCGATGTTTAGAACTATACCTTCTGGAATAAAAGGATGAAAACATTTTACAAGCACAAGGATTTGATGTTTTAAAATCATTAGTAGAATGGTATACAAAACAAGAAACTCCCTCAACTAATAGAGATGGAAAGAAACTCAGGGAAAACAACTAAAAGGCAAAAGGTACTATTCATAGAAGTTTAGTTGATTCAATATTTTTCAAAGTTATGCATTGCAACAATGCAAAGGATATTTGGGATAAAATAAAAAATAATTATGAAGGAGATCCCAAGGTTAAAGGATCTAAGATTCAAATTTTAGAGCTAAGTTTGAGTAGTTGAGATGAAGGATGATGAATATATTTTAACCTACCTTCTGTGAGTTAACGAAATAGTAAACATTATTAAGGGATTGGGAATAGAAGTTGATGACTCAAAAATTGTTCAAAAGGTATTGAGGTATCTTCCTATGAGATTTGATCCCAAAATATAATCCCTAGAAGAAAGAGAAGATATTGGTACATTGAGAATAAATGAGCTACATGGAATATTTACAACCTATGAAATAAGAATAGAACAAGAGAATCTAGTCAGGAAGGAAGAAAATTTCAAGGCATGGAAGAATACAAAGAAGAAGGTCAAGAAAAAATCAAAACCAGGTTGCAGCTATAGTGATGATTCATACAAAGATGAAGAGATGGCTAACTTCGTAAGGACATTACAAAAAGGAATCATCAAGTATACATGTATGATTCCATTGAAATGTTTTAATTGTGGTTTTATTTGTCATGTTTCTTCAAAATGTCATCAAAAGAATAAATATAGTGATGAAGAAGAAGTTTGTAAAAGGGAAAAAAAATATCAAAATGAAAATAAGAGAAGAAACAAAAGGAAATTCTTCAAGAAACGTTTCTACTCAAAGGACGACAATTCCTCATCAGACAAGGAGGATAATGATAGTGACATGGATTCAGAAAGAGTACTCTTCATGGAAGTAGAAGATGATTATGAAGAAGAAGGTTAATTTGATATCATAACAGAGCTAATAAATGCATTAGAATAAATTAGGAAGGAAAGAAAGAAAAACAAGTCACTCAATGCAGAGTTGAAAATTAAACAGGGATCCAAGAATTCCAACTCTGAAGAACTAGAGAAGATGATCATAAGTCTAAAAATTCAAATAGAGGAATACAAAAGAATTGATGAAATATTTAGAAGTCGGTTAGAAGAAAAGGATAAGACAATTGGAAGCTTGGAAGCAGAGATAGTCTCTTTAAGGAAATATCTTCAGAAGAAATATATGCAAAAGAAGAGCACCATAATATTGTATCAAATACTAAGCAGTTGTTGATGGGTGAAATTGACAGCTCGTCAACTGGAGGAGTAAATCCGGTCCAGGGTTGTCCAATTAACCCAAGCCATTTGGATTACTTCACTCCGACGGGTTAAACAACTCCATTGGCCGATCTAAGTCCTAAAGAAAGTGAAAAATAACTAAAGGAAAAACAAGGATCTAATAAATGACAATCAATAACAAATTTACACACATCTAATATACATCTGTAGTTTAACTAATTAATACTTATAAAATAACTCTACTTATCTTATGCACAATATATACAAATAATTCTATTTCTAATATATATAATATGTACAAAATGTGAATTTTAATCAAAATCCATGAAAATCGAATGTAAATTGATTTTTTAAACAACATTAAAGCTATTATCTAATCTTTTTGATTTGTTTTCTTATAATGTTTATATAAAATAAATCTAATATCAAACTATCTAATTAAACAAAAGAAATAACAGATGGTAAAAAGTGTTTTAACTACAGGGAAATTCTATATTTATTATGCTAATGAAATCAAATAACAGGTTGACCTGTTGTCACATCCAATATTGTTCGATGTGTAGCATCCAGTCACCTTATCTGGCGAGGTAAACATGTGACAGATCTTAAGATTGCTCCTAATAAATATGAAGCAATAATGATGGAATTCGAATGACAGAACACATAAGATATACAATCACAACAACCTCATAATTTTACAAGCAACCACAATAAGATAAATCTTGCTGTGATAACTTGTGTATAAACGTTCAATCAAAGATAAAGATAAATCTCTTAATTCAAGTTTGAACGAATGATTACTGTGTGTTAAATATGGAACATGAAACATGGATAATATATAAACTTTTATTCTACCATCTTGTAGTAAACCATGATAGCGAAAGCAATCATAATCTATTTAAAAATTGAAATAAACATGACTTGAATAAACCACAATACAGAAAAGCTAAAGCTGTGATGAGTATTATATTCCATTCAAGTCTGTAAATGAAAAATCCATAGTCTTGCCCCAGGCTGAGATGATGCAATGTGTACAAAATAACATGATTATATAGGTTCCAGGAAACAAAAATGTTTCCTGTTGATAATATCAAATCTGTTTCAAAAATATGGGGGATGCAACCTCACTGATTTCATTAGATATCAAAACTATCAATAGCCTAATCTATTTACTAAAAACACAAATTTGATATGGATAGGAGATCTCAACAGTGCCTCATATCTCCTTGGAAATCATGGGTTCCTGAAAACAAATGAAAATGGGAAGATTTTAGATATGTTTTCAATTTTCAAATCAAGCAATTTGAATTTTTCTAACTGGCTACAGAATCTTACGATTCTGTAGCTAGTTATAATAGCAACTATAATCATATTTTATTAATAAACAAAACAAACTAATCTTTATAAGAAAGGTAATCTATTCAGTCAAATCGTATTTCCTAACTTGAGAGCGACAAAATCATGCTAAAATTTAAAAAGATCATACCTCAAATCATGGAATTAAAACATATCAAGCAATCTTGGAGTTTACGATTGTTGTTGCTACCTCTACATTCTTGAAAATGATAGATCCTGTAGTTTTTAGGCATTTCGCCTTTGCTTGGGTTATGGATTGGAGTCTATTGTTCTCGTTTGTCAACCTTTCAACTTGGTCTCTTAAATATTTAAGTCGGGACTGTAGGAAAGGCACATCAGTATAGTACCTGTCGATCCACGATCGACACTCATCACACTGTGGCTGTAGGGACTGTGCATTGGCACTGACAATATTAAGGGTTGGAGAATCATCCACGCAAAAGGTAGGCTTATCACAGAGTTGAATGCCCGAGATTTATGGGTTACCCTTTAGACATGGAGGGAGGTTGTTTACATAGTCATAGGGTGTGTCACGATAGAGCCTGTATGACACAGGATCTTATTTAGCCAAAAATTTCTCAATTTCTGAATCTGAGTCTTCACTTACTTCAATCATGTTGCTTGTGTCTGCATAGGGTTTGATTTTATTCCAAGCACTTCGTGAAATCAAATGACCAACCCTTTTATTCTTGAAATTAACATCGACGTTGCCCTTGTGCTTCTTTCCTGTAGGTTTCATAACAGTTTTAGTGAAACTCTTTGGGTTTGAGACCGGTCGATTGCCCTGTTGGATAACATTAAGGTAGCTAGGGAGTTCATTGTTAGGAGAAATATCACAGGCCTGGAGTGGTGGGGAAGAGGTGGTAGGTTTCACAAGGGTTTCCACGATAATCGGTTTATCAACCTGTCCCAATTCATGGTTTCCAAAACCATTTCATATGATAAATGAATCCCAACGGTCGTTTTGGGACTGTAATTGGTGTACAAGGATAATTTTAATAAGCCCATGGTGGACTAAACTTGAATCTAACCTATGTTTCCTAAACTGTTTACCCATCTTATACAGACTTCTAATAAGGAAGTAGGGCATATTCAACGGGAAGCCAATGAAACTCATAAGCAAGTGCAAATGATATAGGAAAACTAATCCGAATCTTCCTTCACACGTAATGAATTTCTTCACAATAGAAAGTAGATCATGCCCCCTAGGTGTTAAGGATGAGAATGGCATACCTCGATCGCAACTTGTAATTTTTCATGAGGTGAACATAAAAGTTCAGGGGACCTCTTCAACTTTCGCATTCTTGAACCATTTTTACCCGACAGCTAGCAAACCCATGGATTGGATAAAGAACTCTTTTGTTACTTCTAACTGCACGTCACCTATCTTTGCCCTGCAGCCATCGAAGGTCAAGGAAAACTCTTGGGGAACTCGAAGATTGAAACCCTTAAATGTTTTGATGAACAAATTCTAACCACTCCTTTCTAAATCGTCCCTAGCGTTATCATATGATAGCAGTGTTTGGATTCCATTCAGCTCGATCCTTACCACTGGAGCCATGGCGAATGGAAGGGAATCAACACAGAACTTACAGGTAGGGTTTGATAAAAAGCCACAGAGCCATGACCCCAAGCCTTATCAAAACAATGCTATGATAGTTCAAACAGTGGGCAGAGATGTTAATCACCATGCGTGGGAGAAAAATCGTGAAGCCCGAGATCATACTCGGGAGTAATGGCATGATGTACTTTGTATGCCACCTTGGAATTGGGTACGTATTAGGACCATAACACTTTGACAACCAAAGTACGTGCATTCATAGATTAATCACAAAGGTAAGCGCATCGAATCAAAATTGAATAGTTCAAAGTTTCATGAATAAAAAATCCATCAATATCAATATAAAAAATCGAATATTAATGAATGGAGGTCTTGCGCTTGTGCAACCAAGGCATGCTTGGAACCAAAAGGGTCATAAACAAGGAGGACAACATGTTCATAGCAAGAATATGACAATTCTATAATAAACCACATGAGAAGTCTTACTTTAATCACAAATCAAAACAAAATGTCAATTCCAACCGTGAGTTTTCATGCTTATAGTCATGAAAACAAAAATCGAAAAGAAGATATGTAAAAAGCGACAAGTGGCAAGTGTCGTTTAGTGAGAATGCTCATGACGAGTAATGAAAATTTAGAGACCCCATGTAGGCATCTTACAAACAATAGAAATTATATTATTACTGCCAACAATGGAGACACACTGGGAGAAGAAGTTATCTCTGTCAAATGACGAGTTCAGATTAGGATAATCAGAAAAAACTTCGAATCGAAAACAACCGAAAAGTTGTCTGAACATCGTAAATAATTATAATGCATTCTAGTTTTCAGACAACTGTTATTTTTAAAGAGACGAAAACTGACAACAATCTTAAAAGAAGAGAGTCACGATATTAAAGTTAAAATATTCAATACTGTTGACAGGGCCGCTGTTGCCAGCAAGCATCCATAGCCTTGACAGGGATGTTAATTAACCCACTCCGATATCTGTATCCTATCAAGAAGTTCTAGATCAGAATGAAGGACATTTAAGGTCAAAACAGAATCCATATCTGAGAATTTTCTTATACCTGACATTGCTTCGCTGCCAGTGGGCCTATTCAGTACCCCGACAAAGTTATATTGGCATCATGCATGCATTTACTTGCTACCAGCAGACTTGTTCAGTATCTCGATGGGTTTACAAGAACTTCCCACAACTCTCTGAAAATTTATTTATCTTCTTAAAGATATTTAATAGAGCAGAGTGACGCTGAAAATTCTAGTTTTTTAACACGTCTTAGTATGTCACAGACCTTGAAGAAATTTCTTAGTTGTCCTTCATCAAGATTTAGAAATAGTTTGTTAATAAAACTGACTTTCAAGAGCAGGGAGACATATTTGAGTTGTTCTCTTAAGGAACATGGATAGCGTAAAAAGAATTTTTATGGATGATTGTGAATACCTTCAGTTGCAGATTGAAATCAAGAAACGCTTTTCAAACAACAAGTTATCTTCACATGGCTGCAAACTTAGAGAAATACCACAATTGTTGTTTAAATAACTTTCAACAGTCATTTTGAAGGGGAAATTTTTCTGTTCTCTTCGTCTGAGCTAGCCCGAGATGCAGGCATGTGTGTTTCAAAAAGAAAGACCGATAAGCATAAAGA
Source organism: Picea sitchensis (assembly GCA_010110895.2). Lineage (NCBI taxonomy): Eukaryota > Viridiplantae > Streptophyta > Pinopsida > Pinales > Pinaceae > Picea > Picea sitchensis. The sequence continues at coordinate 161,013 of SNQJ01S0026364.1, read as the reverse complement.
AAAAATCAAAACAAACCAGCAAAAAAAAACAAATAGCAAACAAGACAGAAAATATTTACACAGTGTGCATGGGAGCGTGATCAGGTAAAGTACCCTTTTAGATCTTGCCCATTCACCAGGAAGGTGTCTGGCTGTCCCTCTAAATTCTGTAATCGGAAGGAACTGGGACCCAATTTCTCAGCAATTAAAAATGGTCCTAACCACACGTTCTGAAACTTAGTATGCTCTCCTTTTCCCTCATGAGGTTTGTCTCATTTTAGGACAAGGTCACCTACCTCAAAATTTCTATCAGAGGCAGAATTGGAATCAAACCAGTTTTCAACAATGAGTTGATGTTGATCCAATTTCCGTTTTGCTTGAGCCCTCACTTCTTCTAATTTTAGCAAAGCGTTAATTCGACTCTCCAAAGGGGGACATTCTTCTTCCTGTACTTTCTGCGATAACTGTAGAGATGGAAGAAGGACATGTGGTAGAAGAATCGCCTCCCTGTCATAAACAAGAAAGAAAGGTGAGTTACCCACAACAGTTTTAGGAGTTACTCTATCATCCCAGATTGCGTTTAAAAATGCATTATGCCAATTTTTATGGTTTTCAGAGACCGTTCTCTTGATAATTTTGATCAGATTTTTATTAGTTGATTCTGCCAAACCGTTGCCTTGGGGGTAAAATATGGTAGAGTACTTTAATTTAATTCCTTTTTCTAGAGAGAAATCACTCATTTCAAGAGACAAAAAATAAGAAGCATTATCAAATACCAGGCATTCAGGGATACCGAAACGAGTAATAATATTTGAATTCAAGAAGGATATTACCTGGCTGGTATTTACAGCTTTTAATGGGGCAGCCTCGGACCACCTAGTGAAGTAATCTGTGGYTGTTATGATATATTTATGCTACTGCGAGGATGGCGGATTGATTGGGCCTATAATATCCAGACCCCACTATTGAAAAGGGGAGTCTACCGAAACTGGTTGCAAAGGGAAAGCTAGTTTATGTATCCGTCTGGATGCTTTCTGAAAAATCACACACTTGCAACATAAAGCATGATCATCTTTAAAAAGGGTAGGCCAGTAATAACCTGCTCTCAATACTTTATGGGCAGTGGTGTCCCCACCGAAATTCCCACCTGCTTCCCCTGCATGTAATTCCAATAAGACTTTTTCTGCTTCATCTTTCTCAAGACAACGCATTAGTACTCCATCAAAATTTTGATGAAACAAAATACCATTAATCATCTGAAAAGAAGTGGATTTTAATCTTAGTGCTCTCATTTTTGTGGGATCAAGGTGACAGGGAGTTGAGCCATGTATTAGACAAAATTTTGTGTCATCATACCAGGGACTAACAAGGTTTTGCGCACAACAGATTTGATTTTGATAGTGTTGTCCCGGATTTAAGATATCATTTTCCTCTTGCTATCCTACAGCTGAATCAATGACCAATTTGTATAAACCTTAGCCTCTTACAATTTGTGCTGGGGTGATTTCTATGTCATATTCTTGTAAGGATGTGACCTAGTTTAACCTTTTTTTGCCTAGTTCTTTCTGTACTAACAAATTTCTGACAGCCAAGTAAGGGACAATGATTTTCGTCCTAGATTTCAACAGATAAGATCGGAAGTGATTTACTGCTTTGAAAATAGCATAGGATTTTGGATCTACTGGTGGGTAATTAAGTTCTCCCCCCTTGAAGGATGAACTCATAAAGGCGATTGAGACTTCGTTGTTTTTAGTGTTCTTTTGAGTTAGGACGGCAGCGTAGAATCGGTAGAAGGCAAACGTGTAGAGGGTGAAGTCTTGCGAAAAGTCGGGGCTCATTAGAGAAGGAGCGTCTATTATGGCCTTTTTTATTGAATCAAAAGCCTGGATTTCTAAAGGTCCCCATTGGTACTCTACATCCTTTTTTATTAATTTTTGTAATGGTCTCACCATTTCTGAAAAGCTGGGGACGAATCTCCTAACAAAGTTTATCTGACCTAAGAAATATTGCATGGAATTTTTTGACGAGGGAGGGGGCAGTTTCGAAATGACTTGAGTTATTTCAGGGTTGATAATCATCCCTTCGCTCTATACAATAAATCTGAGGAGATTACCTTGTTCTATTGCAAAGATAGATTTTTTAGGATTCAAATAAATGTTGTACTAACGACATCGCTGTAGAACGGATCTTAAATGAGCTAGATGATCTTCTTTATTTTTTGAGAAGATAGTGATGTCATCTAGGTGAACTACTACAGATTGATTGATTAAGCCTCAGAAAGCGATGTCCATCGCTCTTTGGAAAGTGGCACTGATGTTTATGAGTCCAAAGGGAATCTTTCTATAAGCGTAGGTGCCCCATGGAGTACGGAAAGTAGTTTTGAGTTGGTCTGAGGGAGACATAAGAACTTGGTTGTACCCTGAAAAACCATCCAACAAGGATAATATTTCAGAACCATATACCTGTTGAAGGATCTGTTCCATGGGAGGGACAGGGTAGTTGTCTTTATCAGACGCTCGGTTAAGATTTTGGAAATCGACACATAGTCGGATTTCACCACTCTTATTTCTGATAGGGACGAGATTAGAGACCCATTGTGTGTGCTTAACTCGGAAAATTATCTTAGCGTTCAAGAGTTTGTTTAATTCCTTCTTGACCATTGGTTCGAGTTTTGGGTGCATTTTCCTTAACTTTTGTTGAAAAGGTTGGGTTTGGGGTTTCATGGGAATAATGTGTTGTATGATGTTAGGATCAAAGTTTTTTAGGTCGCCGTACGTCCAGGCAAAAACATCTTTGAATTCCTTAAAAAACTTAATAAATGCTACCTTTTCTTACTCAGAACACCCCAACCCTAAATTAATGCACTGTGGATTGTCTTTAGTTCCCAAATTTACTTTTTCATGCGTTAAGGAGGAACTATTCGTTTTACAGTTAACAGATTTTCTGAACTTGTCGTGAAGATCATAAAATTTTTCTAATCTTACCACAGATTTCAGGATAGAGTTTACCATGTTTGATGAAGATTCTGGAGATCTTGGATCTGGTATTACTGTAAAGTCACGAAGATTTTTGTCATGGGTTCCTTCGTCGATCACCACGCCCTGGAAAGTTTCTTCCATATGCAGAAAACTTATAATATGTTGATCGTCATCGAAGACTCTCCAATTTGTGATGTTGTCTGGGATGGACAGTCTGAACAACAGTTCGACGGAAAATGCATTCAGAGATAAGCCTTCTACAGGAAAAAGTTTTGAAGCGACGTTAGCTAACAAATCAGCTTCTTAATTATTCAATCTAGGAATAGAATTTATGTTAAATGTAGAAAACTTGTTCATCAAATTCCATACCTCAGTTTGATATCTTTTAAGGTGCGGAGATAAACAGTGGATATAATTTTTTACCTGTCTAACCACTATTTCTGAATCACCAAAGACAGTCTAATTTTGAATGTTCAGATCTAATTATTTTATGAGGCCTTGTAGGAGTGCCTCATATTCGACCATGTTGTTCATACATTCGAATTCTAACCGACAAGAAATCAAAGTCTTGTTACCTGCTGGATCAATGAGCACGCACCCTGCACCAACTCCTTCTTTGGATTTTGACCCATCAAAGTAAAGAGACAATATTTGATTTTCATCTAGTGCATGTGACCATTGAGAGAAGGTTGTTGACTGCGTGCATGTCATAACTTCAGATTGTTGTTCCAGGTCAGTGATGGTAGAAGTTTCGGCCATGAAATTGCCAAAAAACGTATCCATCCCCTGTATTTCAGGCGAATTGGAAGAAGGAGTGAATGGTTCATTGGGATCATTTAACTCAGTCACCGTGAACTTCAGATAGTGTTCACGATTTACCTTGATTCTGTTAGGCTTTCCATTCTCGGGCAGCCACAAGTGAGACCAATCTGTTGCAAAATAGCCATGTAATTGTTCTGACCAATCTCTACTTAAAAACAAACCATAAACTTCTGGGATATCTACAAAAATAATATTAATCACTTGATGAACTTTAGGATTAGATGACAATCTTAGAAGCACATTTCTTAATTCGCCTATCACTTTAACACTAGTTCGATCAAGCTGGATAATTTTCAAGCTGGATGGTTGAACTTCGACATTGATCTTTTGAAAAACATACCAAGGCATTACGTTAGATGATGCACCTGAATCTACCATACAGTTATGTACATTCCTATTGAAAATTTCAAAAGTCAACAAAAATGGAGGGACATTTCAACGAGTATTAACGGTGGAAGTTTGTTGTTTTTTACTCACAGCCTCTGAAACTGGTTTATCTACATTTGTTACATTATTTACAGGAAGGTCTCTTTTATCACGAGGCTCGGATGTAGTTTTGGCAGAGGCCTTCTGAGGAATTTTGGGGTTGTTTTGAACACCTTTGTTGTTGTTCGGATTGTTATTTTTGTTGTTCTCTACAATATTCTGCAACATTTTTTGCAGAAGAAAAGGGAATTTTAATAATTCGTAAATAGAAATGTTATCCCTAAGATTTTTTAGATCCTCAACCAAATCATAATCTAAACTTGGGTTCACTGAATTATGTTTAGTCTCAATCGATTTAAACTGTTTTGGAGGCAAAGTCGTAGTGATTTCAGAAGAAGGCTTATTTGTTGTCTTGCTCCTAGTATTGTAAGGATGCACTGTTTTGAAATTAGCTTGAAAAATGCTATCCGAAAAATGTCTGAAAATATTCGAAGAGGATTCATCTTCTTCTACCGTCTCTTGTTCAACTACTTCTTCAGGAATCTCGGGAGGAATTAAGTTATCGTGTGCTTCTAGGATCGTTTGAATAGCAAATTGCAGGCTTTCTAGATTTAGGCCTTCAGTATTTGAATTAGGTCGGTTGATGCGAAAAGGCTTCCTAAAAGGGGGTTTGTAGGTCCCTTTGCTCGAAGAAGCTTCTTCAACCGACCTTTTCAAATCTATAACTTGATTGGACAATTTCTGAATGACTTTCTATAAGTTTTCTAAATCCGAACTCTCAGGTTCAGCCTTGTTTTGGGAAGGTCTAGGAAGGATTTCGATTTTCTTTTTGGAAGATGAACTAGTCTCTATCTCGTTGCTAATAGTGTCTTTTAAATTGAGAATGTCTTTCTTGATCTGACTTGCCTATTTGAAGGCTTCTAATAGCATGGATTTCTTGGATCTCTTTACCCAAATGGCTATGTTTTGATGTAATGCTTTTGTGTAGTATGCGACAATAAGATTCTTGGTAGGCATCAAATCTGTGGGGATTCGGTTCTTTAGTGTCAAGAACCTTTGATTAAAGTCTTTGATATTTTATTTAGGGTTCATTTTTAGACTAGAAAGCTCCATGACTAGAACTTCAGGAGACTTGTCGTCTCCGAACTTCTCAAGGAAACAAGATTCAAATTTCTCCCATGACATGATGGTGTGGGGCTGTTGGGTAAAGTACCAGGTAGAGGCATTTCATTCAAAGGTGTAGGGAAACAATCTACAGACTACGTATTCATGCTCAACACTACGGAGTCTAATGGATAACATAAAAATTTTGATGTGATCTTCAGCGATCTGTTTGGAGTCCGGGTCAAACTTAGGGAGCCATTTCTCCGGGTGTTTGGGAAAAGGATGCTGAGGCCCAGGTATGGACACTACATCTTGGTCAAGCCAGGGTCTGGTGACATTGTTTGCATTGTCCATAGGTGTGGGTGGTGTCTAAGGCTGGGTTGAGGAACTGCCTTCATTAGAGGATTCTTCTCCAGAAGAAGAAGGAGATGAAGGAGGTGGTGATGGTGGAATACCAGACCCTCCTGCTGCAGAAGTGAGGATTGGATCTGTAGGGTTTAAGGTAAGGTCAGTACCTACAAGTTTTTCTCTGATATCAGATAAGTCTAATGGTTGATTCAAAGGTCTGTTTGGTTGTCTTATACGGGCTAAGGCACTGTGCATTCTTATGAGAGATTGATGAACAATCTCTTGTATATCACCACCCGAAGGATTTGGAGTTACTGGTTCAACCGTGATCCGTAGATCGTCGTTTGATGTGGTTGTTGTTTGAGGGACAATGTTGTCATCTCAATGACTTCTAGTTACTATAGGTGAGCGGGTAGGTGGGGGAGGAGTCTTACGACCTCCTTGTGAAATTAATAGTTTTCAGGCCCTCCTTCTAGCACCATTTGTTGATAGGAGAAATTGACCGCTCATCAACTGGAGGAATGAATCCGGTCTGGGGTTGTCCAATTAACCCAATCCATTTGTATTAATTCACTCCAATGGGTTTAGCGGCTCTGTTGGTCGATCTAAGTCCTAAAGAAAGCGAAAAATAACTAAAGGAAAAACAAGGATCTAATAAATGAAAATCGCTAACAAATATACACACATCTAATATACATCTATAGTTTAACTAATTAATACTTATAAAATAACTCTACTTATCATATGCACAATATATACAAATAATTCTATTTCTAATATATATAATATGTACAAAATGCGAATTTTAATCTAAATCTGTGAAAATCGAATGTAAATTGATTTTTTAAACAACAGTAAAGCTATTATCTAATCTTTTTGATTTTTTTTCTTATAATGTTTATATAAAAGAAATCGAATATCAAACTATCTAATTAAACAAAAGAAATAAYAGATGGTAAAAAGTGTTTTAACTATAGGGAACTTCTATATTTATTATGCTAATGAAATCAAATAACAGGCTGACCTATTGTCGCATCCAATATTTGTTCGATGTGTAGAATCCAGTCACCTTATCTAACGAGGTAAACCTGCGACAGATCTTAAGATTGCTCCTAATAAATATGAAGCAATAACGATGGAATTCGAATGACAAAACACATAAGAGATACAATCACAACAACCTCATAATTTTACAAGCACCCACAATAAGATAAATCTTGTTGTGAGAACTGGTGTATAAACATTCAATCAAAGATAAAGATAAATCTCTTAATTCAAGTTTGAACGAATGATTACTGTGTGTTAAATCTAGAACATGAAACATGGATAATATATAAACCTTTATTCTACCAGCCTGTAGTAAACCATGGCAGTGAAAGAAATCATAATCTATTTACAAATTGAAATAAACATGACTTGAATAAAACCACAATACAGAAAAGTTAAAGCTGTGACGAGTATTATATTCCATTCAAGTCTGTAAATGAAAAATCCATAGTCTTTCCCCAGGCTGAGATGATGCAATGTGTACAAAATAGCATGCTTATATAGGTTCCACGAAACAAAACTATTTCCTATTGATGATATCAAATCTGTTTCAAAAATATGGGGGATGCAACCTCCCTGATTTCATTAGATATCAAAACTATCAACATCCTAATCTATTTACTAAAAACACAAAGTTGATATGGTTGGGAGATCTCAACAGTGCCTCATATCTCCTTGGAAATCATGGGTTCCTGAAAACAAATGAAAATGGGAAGATTTTAGATATGTTTTCAATTGTCAAATCAAACAATTCGAATTTTTCTAACTAGCTACATAATCTTACGATTATGTAGCTAGTTATAATAGCAACTACAATCATATTTTATTTATAAACAAAACAAACTAATCTTTATAAGAAATATAATCTATTCAATCAAATCGTATATCCTAACTTGAGAGCAAAAAAATCATGCTAAAATTTTAAAAGATCATACCTCAAATCATGGAATTAAAACACATCAAGAAATCTTTGAGTTTACAATTGCTGTTGTTGCCTCTAAATTCTTGAAAATGATAAATCATGTAGTTTTTAGGCATTTTTCCTTTTCTTGGGTTATGGATTGGAGTCTATTTTTCTCATTTGTCAACCTGTCGACTTGGTCTCTTAAATATTTAATTCAGTACTGTAGCAAAGGCATATCAATATAGTACCTGTTGATCCATGATCGACACTCATCACACTGTGGCTGTAGGGACTGTGCATTGGCACTGACAACATTAAGGGTTAGAGAATCATCCATGCGAAAGGTAGTCTTATCACAGAGTTGAATGCCTAAGAATTCCAGGTTACCCTTTAGACATGGAGGCAGGTTGTTTACATAGTCATAGGGTGTGTCAGGATAGAGCCTGTATGACACAGAATCTTCTTCAGCCAAAAATTTCTCAACTTTTGAATCTGAGTCTTCACTTACTTCAATCATTTTGTTTGTGTCTGCATAGGGTTTTATTTTATTCCGAACACTTCGTGAAATCAAACGACCAACCCTTTTATTCTTGAAATTAACATCGATGCTTCCCTTGTGCTTCTTCCCTGTAGGTTTCATAATAGTTTTAGTGCAAATCTTTGGGTCTGAGACCAATCGATTGTCCTATTAGATAAAATTAGGTTAGCTAGGGAGTTCATTGTTAGGAGTAATATCACAGGCCTGGAGAGGTGGGGAAGAGGCAATAGGTTTCACAAGGGTTTCCACGATAACCAATTTATCAACCTATCCCAATTCATGGTTTCCAAAACCATTTCATATGATAAATGAATCCCAACAGTCATTTTGGGACTGTAACTGGTGTACAAGGATAATTTTAATAGTCCCATGGTGGAATAAACTTGAATCTAACCTTTGTTTCCCAAACCGTTTACCCATCTTATACAGACTTCTAAGTAGGAAGTAGGGCATATTAAACGGGAAGCCAATGAAACTCATAAGAAAGTGAAAATGATACAGAAAAACTAATCTGAATCTTCCTTCACACATAATGAATTGCTTCACAATAGCAAGTAGATCATGCCACCTAGTTTTTAAGGATGAGACTGGCATACCTCGATCGCAACTAATAATGTTTTGTGAGGTGAACATCAAAGTCCAGGGGACCTCTTCAACTTTCACATTCTTGAACCACTTTTGCCCGACAACTGGCAAACCCGTGGCTTGGCTTAAGAACTCTTATGTTACTTCTAACTGCATGTCACCTATCTTTTCCCTACAACCATCGAAGGTCAAGGAAAACTCTTGGGAAACTCAAAGATTGAAACCCTTAAATGTTTCGATGAACAAATGCCAACCGTTCCTTTCTAAATCATCCCTGGTGTTATCATATGATAGCAGGGTTTGGATGCCATTCGGCTGGATCCTTACAACTGGAGCCATGGAGAATGGAAGGGAATCAACACAGAACTTACAGGTAGGGTTTGATAAAAATCCACAGAGCCATGACCTCGAGCCTTATCAAAACAATGCCATGACAGTTCAAACGGTGGGTAGAGACGTTAATCACCATGCGTGGGAGCAAAATCATGAAGCCCGAGATCGTACTCGGGAGTAATGGCATGCTGTACTTCGTATGCCACCTTGGCATTGGGTACGTATTAGGACCAGAACACTTTGACAACCAAAGTATGTGCATTCATAGATTAATCATAAAGGTAAGTGTATCGAATAAAAATTGAATAGTTCAAAGTTTCATGAATAAAAAATCCATCAATATCAACATAAAAAATCGAATATTAATGAATGGAGGTCTTGCGCTTATGAAACCAAGGCATGCTTAGAACTAAAAGGGTCATAAACAAGGAGGAAAACATGTTGATAGAAAAAATATGAAAATTCTATAATAAACCACATGAGCAGTGTTCCTTTAATCACAAATCAAAACAAAATGTCAATTCCAGCCGCGATTTTTCATGCTTACAGTCATGAAAACAAAAATCGAAAAGAAGATATGTAAAAAGAGACAAGTGACAAGTGTCATTTAGTGAGAATGCTCATGACGAGTAATGAAAATTTAGAGACCCTGTGTAGGAAGCTTACAAATAATAGAAATTATATTATTGCTGCCAACAGCAGTCAAAGACCATCTGATGACAGATCTAAAGTAGGACATAACCAAGTAAAGAATGAGAAAGGATCAATCTCCAAGACAACATAAAAGGAAGCATGAAAACAAATATATGCAGATATTGTCAAAGATTCAGTCAAGAAGGAAGAATGCATGCTCCCAAAGAAGAACATTCCAGAAATAAAGAAGACTCAAGAAGATGAATTTAGAAGGAGTGCATCACAAAGAATATCATATTCTCCCAGTTATCAAAGATTATTTTATGGTCATTTTTTCAATTGTGCTAATTTCGGACATAACGTTATAAACTGCAGGGCCTATGCTAAGAATCAAAGCAACTATGAAGGGTACTTGAACAATGATTATCCCAGAAAATATTATGAAGCATACAAAAAAAAAAAAACCAGTTTTGGATCATTGAGAAATGTAGTAGAATGCTACAAATGCAACAATTTTAGACACATAGAGAAGAATTGTAGATTTACTATTCCACCCAGGGAATCAAAGAAAAACATTAATAGTCAGAAATCGAAACCACAAGAAATAAGGAAAAGAAAAAAAAATCAATGCTCTCTTTCTCTACAATCCCAACACAGGAAAAGTGATTGGTATGTTGATACTGGTTGTTCAAATAATAGGTAGAGGCACATTTAATCTTGGAAGAAAATATGCAATGGAAAAAAATGTTCTATTGGTCGAAGATACGAAACACAGTTTGTTGAGTGTAAGTCAAATGTGAAACCAAGGACACATACATCAGTTCAACTCAGAGAAATGTGAAATTAGGAAAGAAGGATGAGGAAAGTTAGTGGAAACAATGATAACGAATCCAAACAACATATATGTTTTGAATAAAATTGGAAAATAAAGTTGTTTTTTAGGAAAGGAAAATGAAAGTTGGCTTGAGCACATAAGAATGGGTCACATGCACTTTGAAAATATTGTCAAAATCAACAGAAAGGAAGCAGTAAAAGAAATTCTTGAAATTTCAAAGCCATCAAATACTCTATGTAATCATTGTCTACAAGGAAAATAAACCAGTATCAAGTTCAAATTAAAGGAGTACTCAATGAAAAAACCATTGGATATTGGTCATATTGATCTATGTAGACCAACTAGAACAAAGGGAATAAATTGTAAACAATACTCCATGCTACTGATTGATGACTACACAAGAATGATTGCATTTTTCCTTCTCGGGAAGAAGTCAGAGGCATTTGAACACTTCAAGTTATACAAAGAGATGGTTGAAACAAAGACAGACTTGAAAATCAAAATTTTGAGATCAAAAAATGGTGTTGAGTTTACATCAAAATAATTCATGGATTTTTTGTGGAGAACATGGGATAAAAAGGAAATTATCAATAGCCAGGACACATCAGTAAAACAAATTTGTTTAAAGAAAGAACATGACAATATAGGAAATGGCCATAACCATGTTGAAAGATTCCAAGTTGGGTTACATGTTTTGGGTACAGGAAGTACATGATACATTAGCTGGTATCTTGAACAGAGGAATTATCAAAGTAACAATGATAATATTCCCTATGAGCTATGGAAAGGAATATCAATTAAAGTGAATCATTTTAGAGTATTTGGAATAAAGTTGTATATCAAAATAGAATACAATATGATTGGAAAATTTGACTCCCGAGTTGACAAAGGCATATTTGATGGGTACTCAAGCAAAAGAAAGGCCTACAAGTGTTTCAATCTGAGACTCAATAGAATAGTGGAAAGCATCAATGTACACATTGACGAGACAAGTGTATGAAAGACTAAAGGAGAAAGAAAAGACTCAATAGAGTAGGAAGGAGAAGAGGATTTGAAGGAAGAAGTAGAAGAAAAAAAAGCAAAAGAAGAAGAATAAGAGAAGCTAGAATAAAAAAAAAGAGGAATGTGACCATCAAAATCTTCATATATCTCCCAAATCTCCTAGCCGACGAGTGAAGAAAAATAATCCATTAGAAAAGATAATTGGGAATAAAGATGCAGGAGTTGAAACCTAAAGAGAATTATGCTCACCGGAATAAATATATCTAACATTGCTATCCACTTTTGAACCAAGCAGTTTTGAAGAAGCCGACACTGATGAACACTGGATCAAATATATTCAATAAGACCTATATCAAATAGAGAAAAATGAAACATGGGAAATTTTTCCAAGGCCTAAGGATAAAAATGTGATTCACACAAAATGGGTATTCAGAAACAAGTCGAAAAAGGATCTACAAGTAATCAAGAATAAAGTAAGGTTAGTATGAAAGGGATATTATTGGGTTGAAGGAATAGATTTTGAAGAAACGTTTTCCCCATTTTCCAGAATGGAAGCAGTGATATTGATCTTGTCTTATGCATGTTCGAAGAAAATCAAACTATATCATATGGATGTAAAACCATCATTCCTAAATGGAGAACTATAAGAAGAAGTCTACATCGAATATCCATAAGGTTTTCTACTGTCAGAAAAGTAAGATTTGTTTTCATATTGAAGAAGAAACCGTGTGGAATCAAACAAGACCCTAGAGCATGGTATTCAATATTGGATAGGTATCTACAAAAACAAGGGTTCAGGAAAGGCAATACAAACAACAATCTCTACATAAAGTAAAATCAAGATAGTATTTTGATAATTGAAGTTTATGTTCATGAAATTATTTTTGGAAGTGATGATGACATGATTTGAGTCATAAATTTTCTAAAGACATGCATAATGAATTCTAAATGTCATTTATTGGTGAGTTATATTTCTTTTTGGGACTTTGCATATGTCAGCACGATACAAGTATTTTCATCTCACAGACTAATTATATCAAAGAAATGTTAAAGAAGTTTGGAATGGTAGATTGTAAGCCTGTAAGTACGCCCATGCAGACCAATTGCAAATTGAACAAAGATGATTAATCCAAGGATGCATATCAAAGACTCTACAGATCGATGATTGACAGTTTACTCTATGTGACAACATCGAGACCGAATCTGATGCAAGTAGTTTGAAAGGTGGAAACATTTCAAGAATCACCAAAGGAAACACATGTTATGGAAGTAAAGAAAATATTTAGATATCTCAAAGGAAAATAACACTATGGATTATCGTATCCAAAATGGAATGATCTATCTCTAGTTGTGTGGGGATAAATATATGCATTGTTAATTCGCAACATTAAATTGTCAACCACGGAGTCGTAGACTTAGAGGTGAAATCACAGGAAATGCAAAATTGGATCCTAGTCTAGCCCATTCTAATGATTAATGATGACAAACAACACTTAAAAATGAAATGAATGAAAGAAAGACATATTGCATGAAATTAACACTAAGGATTCATCACTGGGACATAGGAATAACTTAGTTCTATAAAGTCTTAGATCACAGTCTTTCATGCATGGTGGGATTAATGATGAGCATATGAATTTTGTTTCCTATCCTTCAATGGATTCCATTAGTGGTTAACAAGATAAGGAAATGGATAAAAAATAACACCGAGGAAATCATCACTAGGTTATGTTAGAACTAATGCAATAGGGGTTCTGTTGGCAACCAATTCACTTTTTTATTATCCTATAAGCTGCCTACACCTATGTATTGCGAACATCAAGTTTTTCGTCGCATTTTTCAATTAGGCGACAGTTTCATTTCCTGCAACATTTACACATTTGTCTTCATTAAGTTTTCATGACTGTAAGCATGAAAACTTCTCCTTTCGAGGTCACATTTCAATCACTATCTGAACTGTCATGATCTTTTTATCGATATTTTCTATTGCACTTACCTTTTTGTTTATCGTTATGTGGATGAAAGGACTTTCAAACTATGTTCATTGGACATTCTTATATTGATTGCATAACTTGATTTTATTGAGTTTGTAAGGCATTGAGCYTTTGGGTTTGCATTTTATGACTTGCCTAATGCATAGGGGTTATGATTTATTTTTGTTTWTATATATATGATATCATCCTTATGCTAATATTTTCATAAATTTGGCTTGTCGACTATATGAATTCGTTTGGCACTTTGATTTTTTACATTGGCGCATGTTTTGATTTACATGTCGGATTTTTGAATGTTATGGTATAACTGGTGCGTATTGGTATACACATTGGATTTGATTTCTTGTACACATGGCTTAATGGTTGAACTATAATTATTGAGTAAACATCTATGAAATTTGGCGGTTGTACTTGGGTAATGAATATTATGCATGGCAGACTCCACCACCTTCGCATGTGTGCATTTATTCTTACCCCTTTTGGCTCGATTCATTGTTGTTGGTTCGGGTAGCTCTGTTACTGTGTGTTGATGAACTCGAACCCTTCCCTTACCATGCATTCAGCTCCATGGCACCAGTCGTGTGAGTTGAACCCAATGGAAACCAGGCCCTGTTAATGTTTGACAATGCCCACCAAGACTTGGCAGACAGTGGATGGCTTACCTTCGTGGAACATTTCGAGGGTTTTAACCTTTGCGTAGCTCGATAGTTTTCCATGACCTTCGATGGATGTCGAGCCAAGGTAGGCGATGTATATTTATATATTGATGAACAATTCACTAGCTCAGCCACGGGGTTATCTATCTCTGGACAACGTTGGTTTAAGAATTGCAAGGTCGAGGAAGTTCCGTGGACATTGTTGTTTCAATCGCGCAAAATCACCTCCTGTGATAGAGGTATGCCCGTAACTATGCTTAAAAAACGTTGGCATGATTTGTTAATGATAATCAAGCAGTTTGTGACCTGGGAAGGTCGATAGGGACTTGTGTTCCTCCACCACCTGCATTTTATTATGGTTTTTATGGGATACTCTCTCAATATTCCCTATTATTTGCGTCGTAGCCTGTTTAAAATCTCAAAGAAGTACAAAAGACACCAGGCTGATAGTAGCCTTTTTCATTACGGGTTGGTTAAGCTTATTGTTGTCTATCATTTGAGTCTGCACGGGGATAGTTGGAGCAATTTCGTTGCTCAGGATGGTTTCGAGGATCC
>SNQJ01S0026364.1:131223-146264 GCA_010110895.2 Picea sitchensis | reverse complement strand
AACAAGCTAAACAAAATTGTATTAACAAAAAAGTGTACAAATATATAACAAAATACAACAACTAATATTAACAAAACGCATAACAAACAATTAAACAATATGTATATTAACAAAACGTTATATATCACCCAACAATCATAAACATATAATAATAAACATCATACAATAAACATGTAAACAAACAATTAACAAGACGTTCTAACAATTGAATAAAAGATATGTAAAAATATATATATACAACAATTAAATAAGCAATGTGCTTAATAATTGTTAAGCACCACTCATAACAATAATATAAAAATTTATATTACAAGAAAAAACAATATATCTCAATTAACACATTGACATATAACATTAATACATGGTCTCAATTCTCAAATCTCTTGTTTTCATAAATAAAATAGAGGGATGCTTCCTTCTTTCTTGTATCCATTGTACAAATAAATAAATAGACTCTTGTTACCAACCAAAGATTCCCATGCCAATTGCTCACTAACAATATCTTTTCCAATATCCAAGCCATATAAAGAGAAACTTCTCGTGCACAAGAGAGAAATTGACGGTTGACTCGAGCAAAATAGATTAATTCATCTTCTTCAAAACTCACTTGGGGGATTTAATATTGGATCCATGGAGATAATTTGTACAAAATAACATATCATTATTTTCAAATAAATAAATAAAGAGACTCTTGTTACCAACCAAAGATTCCCATGCCAATTGCTCACTAACAATATCTTTCCAATCTCCAAGCCATATAAAGAGAAACTTCTCGTGCACAAGAGAGAAATTGACGGTTGACTCGAGCAAAATAGATTAATTCATCTTCTTCAAAACTCACTTGGGGGATTTAATATTGGATCCATGGAGATAATTTGTACAAAATAACATTAGTTAAACATATTCAAAGCATTCTAGATTATTTATTAAACACTTGAGAAATTAATTAAACCAAGCCATATAAAGAGAAACTTCTCGTGCACAAGAGAGAAATTGACGGTTGACTCGAGCAAAATAGATTAATTCATCTTCTTCAAAACTCACTTGGGGGATTTAATATTGGATCCATGGAGATAATTTGTACAAAATAACATTAGTTAAACATATTCAAAGCATTCTAGATTATTTATTAAACACTTGAGAAATTAATTAAATTATTATATTTTATCTTTTTAAGATTGGAAAAAAAACTGGTGGATGAATATATTTTATGAATTTAAATTTAAAGGTATTTGGAGAATATAAATGAGGTGGATGAATGGACATTCATTTTAATAAAAAAAATAAATAATTATTTTTAAGCTTAATAAAAGGTGTTTTATAAACTTGGTCTCGGGAATATATATGGGGTTAAAAAGGATATAAATTGGAGTGAGTAATTAATGGTAAAATGAATTATTATGGATGGGTGTAGGACTTAATTACCGATAATGGAAGATATTAATCATAAGAAAGGAGGGTAAGCTTAAGAGTAATTATACTTAGTGATTTTCCCTTATCTTTAATAAATTAAGAAGATGCCAAAAGCAATCTTTTACTTCAGTTTTGTTTATCCTTTCATAAGTACAATTGTGGCCTATCCTTGAGATTGTATATAGGAAATAGAGCTTGACGAGGCCCACTACAAATACTTGGAGAATATATCTGATGTGCCAGAACCATCATTACAAAAACTATTGTATAATCATCCTTTTAATCACTAAAAATATGGAAAAATTATGTATTAACCACATAGGATGAATAAGAATAGATAATGGAGGTTTATTATGTAATTAGGGATAGATTATTAATGAAATGTTGGGAAAAGGCATAATGATGAGTGTATTTGTGTAGTGGAAAATATGACAAAACTAGAGCCCAACACACCCCCAAAACCAAGGATTTGCATGTCCTCATGCAAAGAAGGTAAATAAATTATGATACTCTCCTTATAGATTTATGTGAAATTTTCTCTCTTGTGTAGGTGTTGTTTCTTGTGGGACAACTTTGGAAACTATGAAATATTGATTTTCAAACAGAGAAATAAAATTATCATAAAAATGGAGGACAAGGAGGGGATGGGGTATTGGAGAGTGATGGTGAATGGCATGCTTGTTGAGAATTCTTTATAAAATGATGGTGATGGTGGCCATATGAACTTGGACACATTTATACTCTATATCTTACATCAATTTTAAGACCAATATTGACTTTGTGGTTCTTTGTCTGGATAGGAAACAATGACTTCATCCTCTTATTCAGAACACTGAGATGACTTAAGAATTCTTTATGATGTACAAGGAGAAGACACTATAGATGTTGCTTTGTATTTGTATATCACATATTTCTTTTTCATCACTTGGTCTTATGATCACAGTATAATTTTCATTATAACTCATGGAGTGAAAATGTAAGGTTTACTGGGTGATTTTGATTGTACTTTATGTGGATAATAGTGGTTATACATCATGTTTTCCAAATTCTTAGTAAATTAAAGAGATTTACACAAGTTTTACCTCAAGTTACCTTTTCTTTGAATTCTAATGTATGTTGGACTAGAAACTATGAAGAACATGATGAAATATCTTTGGAGCCATGACATGGGATTATCAAAGATAAATATGAGGTGGAACAACATTGAGAACTCATGGATGCTAGTTGATATGTTGAAGAAAAACAATTGGTTGATGCTGGAGATGCTAGATATACTGGAGATGTTGGATATACTGCCAAGAATATAAATATATATAAGGGATATGAGGGTCTCTTCACCCCCAAACCCAAGTATTTTCATTTTCTCATGAAAACTACTATAAACTTTCTGATACCAATTTGAGAGCTACTAAGAACATAATATAAGGGTTGCTAATAAATTGTGGGAACACAATTTATGAGTATTAATACTGAACACATACAAAGAACATCATTTTCCCACAATTTATGAGTATTAATACTGAACACATACAAAGAACATCATAAGATCAGGAAAATACAAATTGATCATAACATGAAGTACATTCAATGCCACATTTATTGAAAAAATTTCAATAAATATTTGATGACAATTAGCATGAACGCATGGAAATTAAACAGTTTTCAAATATCACTTGTGAATATTCATCCTATTAGTTGTCGAGCCTAATTATCTTCCTGATTCTTAGGTCTTTGTTTTCGGTCATGTTTATACCCCATGAAGACTATACACCCCTCCCGACAAGGGTTCGGGGATGAAGCCCCGGAAGGAAAAATTTCCTTGTAAATGTATATTGTAATTTCATAGTAAATCTAGACCATTCATTATAAGGTCACATATATTATGGTAGAAGTTATGTTAAGGTTTTTTCCCTAGAAGGTAATCCTCTTTTATGAGGGAATGGTATTGTGGTTGTGTATCATTGTGAATATTGTATTCTGAGAGAGGAGACTGTGAGAGAAAGAAGAGGAATTTACAACATGTGTGTTGTAGGTAGTATCCCTTCATTTTGTTGGATAATAAAAGGAAGAACCTAGAAATTTTTGTAGTGGATGTATCCCACACTGTGTGAACCATGTATATCTATGTCTCTATTGAATTGTGTATCTTTTGTGTTTTATTTCTGCATTTGTTTTATTTTATTTCTCCGCGATCATGTTTTTTTAACAACAAGTATCATAGCGAAAGGTAACTCACAGGAAAAGAGGGTTCCTAGATCAAGTGGGAGGAATGATGAAAGATGGAAATTTTATGGTCGAGAAATTTAACGAAAAAAACTACCAATTATGGAAGATGCAGATGGAATATTATTTATATTAGAAGGATCTATTCCTACCATTGGACATAATAGAAAAGAAGGCGACAACCATGAAGGACGAAGAATGGGAGGTTCTCGACAGAAAGGTACTAGGAACGCTACGGTTGAGCCTATATTTCAAAATAAAATACAATGAAGGAGTTGATGGACACATTGGCTAAACTATATGAAAAACCCTTGATGTCCAATAAGGTATTTCTATTTAAGATATCATTTAATATGGATATGTTAGAAGGTGGTTCTCTTGTAGATCATTTAACTTAATTTAATACGGTTACTAATCAAATAGGTTCTGTAAAAGTGGACTTTTATGATGAGGTCATGGCTCTTCCAATATTGTGTTCATTGCTAGAAATTTGGAACGGCTTGGTCATGGTTGTAAGTAACCCTGTCTCTACTTCAAACACTCTAAAATTTGATGATATTGTTGGTTTTATCCTTAGCGAGGAAATACAACGGAAAATCACAGGTCACACATAAGGAAATGTGTTAAAAATGGAGAATAGGATAAGACAAAAGGATAATGGAAAGGGATCGGTGAAATGTGGGAATTATAGGAAGGCTAGATCCAAATCTAGAGTGTTGGAATTGTTGGAAGAAAGGACATCTGAAGAAATATTGCAGAGCTCCAAAGAAACAAAGAGATGGGAAACATGATAAAAATCAGGAAGCAAATGTAACAAGTGATTTTTTACAATACACTTTGATTCTTTCTATAGATAGTATTTCTTAGCCTTGGGTAGGAGATTCAAGGGCTTCATTTCATGCTACACTCCATAGGAAACATTTTCTAGATTATGTTCAAGGTGATTTTGGACAGGTTCATTTGGGTGATGATGCACCATGCACAATTATTGGAATGGGTACGGTAAAAATAAAGAAAAAGAATGGAAACTAATGGTTACTGAAATATGTAGGACATGTACCATATCTAAGGAAAAATCTAATTTCAACAGGGAAGTTGGAAAGTGAAGGTTGTATATCCATATTTACAGATAAGGCGTGGAAGATCACCAAAGGATCATTGGTGATAGAAAAATGAGAAAAGGTAGGTACATTGTATTTATGTACTCGTAATATTGATTTTTCTATCTCTTTAGATTCTACAAGAGTGGATACAACATTGTGGAATCATAGGCTTAGACACATGAGTGAGAAGGGGATGCAGATACTTCACAAAATAAATTTGTTTTGCGATATTAAACAAATTGATTTGGATTTCTGTGAGCACCGTGTTTATGAAAAACAAAAGAGAGTCATATTTCTCAGAGTTGGAAAGGTAAAGAAGAATGAAAAGTTAAATCTTGTGCATATAGATGTATGGGGACCATATAGGGTATCATCTCTTAGTGGCTCTAATTATTATATTACTTTTATTGATGATGCAACTAGAAAAACTTGGGTTTATTGCATTCGAAAAAAATATGATGTTTTTTATACTTTTAAGAAATGGAAATCTTTGGTTGAGAATGAGACATGAAAAAGGTTGAAGTGTCTCAGATCAAACAATGGAGGTGAATATTGAAAGAAGGATTTTGATGCTTATTGTTCATACCATGGGATTCATAGAGAAAAAACAGTTCCAGGAACACCACAAGAAAATGGTGTGTCAAAAAGGATGAACATGACAATCATGGAGCGTGCAAGGAGTATGAGATTATATGATGGGTTTCCATTACATTTATGTAAAATGTTGTAGATATTGTTGTTTAGTTAATAAGCATAGGACCTTCAAGCTATTTGGATGGTGGAATTTTAGAAGAGACGTGGATAGGTAAAAAGGTAAACTATTATTTTTTGAAGACTTTTGATTGTGAAGCATTTGTCCATATTGATAAAGAAAATAGAACAAATCTTGAGGAAAAATCTAAGAAGAGTACCTTTATTGGAAATGGTGTTAATGATTTTAGTTATCTCTTATGAGATTATGAAAATCAAAAAATCATTAGGAATAGATATTTCATATTCAATGAGAAGTTCATGTACAAAGATCAATTGCAGGGAAAGAAACAGGAAAAAGAAAAACTGGAATACACAATGCTTGATGAAATGACTGAAAAAGAAATTCCAAAGGTACCAGAAAATCAAAATGTACAACAAAAAGAGAAAAAGGTACATCAAACTCCTGCAAGTGTTGTTATAATATATACCATGTTAAGTAGACCCCCTAAACAATACTCTCCTTCATTGTACTATTTATTGTTGATTGATTCTGGTGAACCAGAAAGTTATGAAGAGGTAATGCAGGTAGACACTAATAGGAAGTGGGAGAAAGGAATGAAAGAGGAAATGGATTTCTTGGTAAATAACCAAAGTTGGGACTTGGTTCACCTATGGGAAAAAGATCATTGCAGAAAAAATGGGTTTACAGGTTGAAGGAAGAAAATGGAGATAAAAAACGGTACAAGACTAGACTTATTGTAAAGGGGTTTGCACAAAACAAAGGTATAGATTTTGATGAAATATTTTCTCATGTTGATAAAAAGACTTCAATTAGGGCTATTTTAATTCTTGTGGTAGTATAATAGTTTCATTTTGAACAGTTACTCGTAAAAATAGATTTTCTCCATTTGAATTTGGAAGAACAGATTTATATGTAGTAGCCACAGAGGTATGAGGTCAAAGGAAAATAAAATTTGGTATGTAGTTTGAAGAAGAGTTTGTATGACCTAAAGCAATCCCCAAGGTAGTGGTATTTTAAGTTTGACAAGTTTATGGCAGAAAAAGGTTATAGTAGATGTCATTATGATCACTGTGTTTATTTTAAAAGGCTAGAAAATAGAAGTTATATTATCTTACTATTGTATGTAGATGACATGCTTGTTGTAGGGTCTAATATGTAGGATATAAATGTTCTCAATAAGAAATTAGATAATTCATTTTCGATGAAGGATTTGGATGCTACAAAGAAAATCCTTGGTATGAGAATAAGAAGAGAGAGGAAAAATCATAAATTGCCATTGTCTCACGGTGAGTACATAGAAAATGTGTTGGAGAGGTTTAGAATGCAGAATGAAAAACCAGTTAGTACATATTTGGCCATCCATTTCAAATTAAATAAGGAAATGTGTCCCAAGACACACAAGGAGATAGAATACATGTCCAAGGTCCTTTATTCACCAGCAGTTGGTAGCTTGATGTATCTGATGGTTTGCACAAGACCAGATATTGCACATGCAATGGGATTTGTGAGAAGATATATGAAAAATCTAGGTAAATAACATTGAGAAGCATTAATGTGGAGTCTTAGGTATTTGAGAGTTACTGCTACTCATGCATTATTTTGGAGGATCAGACACTGTTCTACAAGGATATGTCAATTCAGATATGGCAGGATATAAAGGTAGGAGGAGGAGCACCACAGGGTATGTTTTTACTGTAGGTGGAATAATAGTAAGTTTGATTTTGAAACTAAAAAATGTTGTTTCACTTTCAACAACAGAAGCAAAGTATGTTTCTACTACAGAGGCTAGTAAATAGATGATTTGGTTGCATAGGTTTATGGAGGAATTGGGAAATAAGTAGAAGAATAACAAGTTGTATTGTGATAGTGAGAGTGTCACTCATATTGAAAATAAATAATCCTTCCATTCAAATACTAAGCATACACAATGTAGGTACCATTTCATACGATATGTTTTGGAAGATGGACATTTGAAGTTGGAAAAGATACATACTGGCCAAAATCTTGTAGACATGTTAACAAAGGGAGTAACCAGGGAGAAAATGAATTCTTGCTCAGTTTTAGTTGGTCTTCAAGCATGAAGGTGAAAATGAGAAGTTTTGTAGGTCCAAGAAGGATCATAGTCCAATAGATACAACGATGGTGGAGTTGTTGAGATCAGTCTCCAAGTGGGATATTATTGGTTGTGGAGCCTAATTATCTTCCTGATTCATAGGTATTTGTTTTTAGACATGTTTATACACCCTAGAATATTGTACAACCCTCCATGCGGGGGGAATTCCCCCCTGTGAAGTCTAGGGGTAGACTCCCTTGATGGGGGTTTGGGGGAGAAGCCCTCGAAGGAAAATTTCCTTGTAAATGTATATTGTAATTTCATAGTAGATATAGACCGTTCATTTTTTTCCCTAGAAGGAGATCCTCTCTTATGAGGGAATTGTATTACGGTTGTGTATCATTGCGAATATTATATTCTAAGAGAGGATACTATGAGAGAAATACGAGGAGGTTACAATAGGTGTGTTGTAGGTTGTATCCCTTCATTTTGATGGATAATAAAAGGAAGGACATCAAAATTTCTCTGGTGGATGTAGCTCACACTGCATAAACCACATACACCCGTGTCTCTATTGTATTGTGTATCTTCTGTGTTTTATTTTCGCATTTGTTTTATTTTATTGCTCCACAATCCGATTTTTCTAACACCTCCTCTATGTATAACCAACTTTTATTTTTCTATAGAAGATATTTATATTTCCTTTCTTATACAAACTTCATCAAAAGATTAACATCACTTATGCTGAGAGAGTCCTCTATAAATTAGAGTAGGGATTTTGTTTTTCTCATTTAGAAAGGAAAATAAAAGAGTATCAAGAGTCTCAAAAACTAAAAAACTCATAGGAAACCAATCAATCATTTTCACTCTCAAAATATTTGCATTCATTCAAGTAATAAAGATAAATTTCATAGTTGAGTATATTAGGTTTCTAATATCATGGTCCCACTCTTAAGATAGTACATCCTAGATATAGTATGAATTTGATGATAGGGCCTTAAGGTAAACTTAGTGTTATTCTCAAATGACTAATAGATGGATTTTATTTAACCTTTATTTCAACCATGCATGGTTCTTCTTAATGATTTACACAAGTATATCATTCATGTAGACAAATATAGATTAGGGAGATCAAAATCATAACCCATTTCCAAAAAATTTGTTTAGTAATCTGATGGAGTAATTTTGACATCTAAGAAATATCCTCCTGAGGAGGAATTCCACATTTCCCATGATCTTGTTCAGTAGTGATGGGTTTTCCTAGTCATACCATAGACCGATACCCACTACTAGCAAACCTATTCGGTATCTCGACGTGTTAGCCTCTTACACCCATTTTCCATCAAATACTATTGTCCCAAACTTTACCTTGAAGATAGAATTTATAGATTTCATTTGCATGGGTCAATGGGGAAGCACCTTTGAAAACCTTTTTATGGGATGGGATGGTATTGGGTTGGAAGATATTTTATAGATTTCCCATAAAATATTGTTCACATGAAAAATAGACTTATGTATTGAGATTAACCCAAAGACATATCATGGTCAAACTTAATTAGTGTGTGGTGGATGAGGCCATGATGGAATGAAATAAAGGCGCCTCTAGTCCCCAAGTTCATCTTCTCCATATAAAATTATGGTAGTGCCCGCATGGTTAGAAACTTCATGCACTCTCCCGCTACTATTTAATAATGATTCTATACTCACCAACTTTGATATTAAATGAGGTTGTACTAGCGTCCTATGGGTCTCATAATATGGAATTTTAACTTTGTGTAATCCCATAATATAATTAAGAACATGGCTTTTCAAAAAAATAATAAAGAAAATCTAATAAAGGTTAGAGAGTAGCCTTAAAAAAAAATTTTTTAGGAAAGTAATAGAAAGAGGGTTTCGGTTGTTCCAAAACAATATTAGGTAACAAAATATCAGAATAAAAGACATTTTGATGAAACAAAATAACCAAAATAAATGCAATTACTTCCTTGAATCAATCATGGATATCTTCTCCAAATCCAAATGAAAGAATAATTCTTGCAAAACTCCAACAAATCGTCATGGCCTCATTTATTTGGAAAACTTGAAAAATATCTATGAGTTAAAAACATATTAAAAATGATGTTTCACAAAGCTATATGAAACATTTATTCGCCCATTCTCTATCCTACCTTAGAAAAAAAAATGAACCCTTTTCAAGTATATGTGTGCTTCCAATGCAACCATGTGCATAACATGATTACAAATATACTCACCTTCACGTTTGAACAATACACTTTAATAAATACAAGAACATGAGGACCAATTGTTTTGAATGATATGATGCAAAGCATTGTTGAATAAAAGGGTGATGGTTGTTGGAACCAATGTTCAATATAATCATGATATCCTGATATCCTTGGTTCACTTCTTCATTTGGACCACTTTTTATGTTCTCCTCTATGACACCATATAGATCTTCGTGATCGACTTATTGAATGCATAAAGGATCTGATGATGAACATGGTGGAAATTATTTGGTCTCATGTTCTATTGTTTTCTCTCCATCAGATGTAGCCCATAGTTGTCTAATATCCTTTGTAAATTAGCAAGTATTATCAAGGGGAGCTTATGTGTGTGGCTCATGGTTGTTTATCACTTCATGGAGTTTAGGTATGTTCTTAAATTTTGTCAATATTTTCTCTTCGTGAGATGCAGACATCCCACCTACTATGAGGATTTGAGAATTTTTTTGGAGTAGCATTTCCTCTTTTGTTCAACGGACTCTTGAGCATCCTTGTTTTTCTAGCTATTAGGTCATGTCTTGCACATGGGTTAGTGTGTGAGGGATATTACAGATCCAAAATAAAACCTTAAAAATATTGAATAAATGAAAAAGAAACACGCCTAAAGAAAACACAAAAAAACTAATCATGCAATCGAAGTGTCACTTTGCTACTAGGATCATGCTATCACTAAGTTATTTGTTTACATAAATTATCTTCTCTACTCATATCAAATAAAAATGTCTAATACTAATAAAACACAAATTCTAACTACTAAAAGGAAGAGGACAACCTAACTTTGGAGTGACCCCACCAAAGTGGATGCACATGTTCTTATCTCTCTTCTTACTTTCTTCTCTCCACCCTTAGGTCATCCTTAAAAGGAAAACACACTTGCATGAAAATAAATAGACTTGCATTAAAATAAACACACTTGCATGAAAGGAGCAAACAAAGCTTTGGAGAAACTCACTATAGTGGCGAGACACGCTCTTGCCTCTCATCTTACTATTTATTCTCCCCCAAGATGTGTAATTTATAAGCAACCTACCTATGCTCTAATCCCTTTAGCACCTCCTCGGCAACGACGCCAAAAATGTGGGGTTAAATATATGCACTATTAATTCCCAACATTAAATTGCCAACCAAGAGTTGTAGACTTAGAGGCGCAAGAACAGGAAATGAAGGATTGGAGCCTAGTCTAGCCTATTCTAAGGATTAATACTGACAAAACACATTTCAAAATGAAATGAATGAAAGCAAAAAAAACTACAGGAAAGTAACACTAAGGATTCATCATTGGGACATAGGAATAACTTAGTGCTATAAAAGCTTAGATCACAGTCTTTCATGCACTCACTTGACTTTCATGTCATTAATCATGAGTATATGACTTACGTTTCCTATCATTCAATGGATTCCATTAGTGGTTAACAAGATAATGAAATGGATAAAAATTAACAAGAAGGAAATCGTCACTAGGTTATGCTAGACTATTGCAATAAAGGTTTTGAGTTGCAATCTTTCACACACCGATGTTCATGCAACTTTTCGAGAGTAACTTATTAGTGTCTTTTAACCTTCAATGGTTACTTCCTGTAGTAGATCAACACACATGCTGCAAGAAAACAAGTCCATGAAATGTGATACTAGGACCTCAAAGGAAACACACTTCGGAGATTGATCCTCAAGAAAAAATATGCCTAGAAATGAAAGTGAAGTCAAAGTGGAGGTACCTAATTTAATTTTTTTTTGAGTAAAAGAATGTGTTGGTACATGATTAATTACAAGAATATGTTGGTACTAGATTAGTTTATGTACAAGGATGAGAATGCTTTATATAGATGACTTAACATTGCATTTGCACTCATATAACACTAAACAATATCTAATAGTAACACTTAAGTATCGATACAAAACAAAAAGTTTACATAACAATGTAAAATAATATTACAATATGACAATTATCATATGTAACTAGGTAAACAATATTGTATTAACAAAACAAAAAGTTTACATACCAATGTAAAATAATATTACAATATGACAATTATCATATGTAACTAGGTAAACAATATTGTATTAACAAAACAATGTACAAATATATAACAAAATACAACAACTAATATTAAGTAAACCTCATAACAAACCATTAAACAATATATATATTAACAAAACGTTATATATCACCCCAACAATTATAAACATATAATAATAAACAACATACAATAAACAAGTAAACAAACAATTAACAAGACGTTATACCAATTGAATAAAAAATATGTAAAAAAAAACAATATACAACAATTAAATAAGCCATGTTCGTAATAATTGTTACCCACCACTCATAAAAATAATATAACAATTTACATTAAACAAAAAAACAAAATATATATATATATATATATATATATATATATATATATACACATTACAATGATTTAACAGTCGGCTGCATACACACTACAATTCATGTAGTAAAACTCATATGTGAAGTGAAATAAAATGTGCACATTAAGCACATCTACAGTATAAGAATAACAATATGAAATAAAACAATACCTAATTTATCACTCACTTAAATTAAATATTATGCAGCGTTAAAGAAGAGCTGTCAGTGAAAGGAAATAGGGCAGAGCCGTCAACGTAAAGGAGTAGAGGCACGGGGAAAGGTAAATAAGTGCGTTGGAGTGTAGGGATAAAGCTTTCAAAAGAGCCGATCCAAATCTGAAAATAAAGTGGGCAGCAACACCTAAACTTATAGAGATGGAGTGAGGCTAGGCAATGTGCAGTAGATACGTGAAGTGTTATCAATTGCGGAGGAGAAAAAAAAATCACAAGATTGCAGGTGCTCTTCTTGAGGATTGATCTCACAACACTATCAAATTATAATAAAGCACATTGAAATTAAACTCACTCAAAAATTAATCAAAACAACAATTTAATTAATAAATAGAAACAATAAAAACAACATCTAATTAATAAAAAATATTTGGACAAAACTCTTAGAGAAGCTAAGACAAATCAACCTACTACTAACTCTTAGAGAAGCTAACTCAAATCAACCTACTACTAACTCTTAGAGAAGCTAACTCAAATCAACATACTAAAATTGCAGTAAAGATAAACTCTTTATTTATTAAAAATAAGCTTTTGCTCTCCAATACTACAACAACTTTTTTCTCAATACATGAATGAATATATTCTTCTTTTTAACACAAAAAAAAAAAAAAAAAAAATTATACACATGCATACCATGCCTCAAATCTCAACGAATTTCTTCAGTGCATAAATCTCTTATTTTGATAAATAAAATGGACAAATGTTGCCTTCTTTATGGGATCGCTTGTACAAATAAGGAGAGGGTTGTTACTAACGAAAGATTCCCATGCCAATTGCTCACTAACAATATCTTTTCCAATCTCAAAGCCATACAAAGAGAAATAGAAATTGACAAAATAAATAATTCATCCTCCTCGATAAGATAAAATGGACCCAAAAAAAAAAAAAAAAACACGTGGTGGATTCACTATTGGATCCATGGAGATACTAGTAAAAAATATCATTATTTAAACCTATTCAAAGCATTTTAGATAATTCATTAACGACTTAGGAAATTAGTTAAATTATTATATTTTATCTCTTTAACCTTAAAAAGTGGTGCATGAATATATTTTATGGATTTAAGTTTAAAGGTATTATGGGAAGATAAATGATGTGGATGAATGGACATTTATTTTAATAATAAAATGAATAATTATTTTTAAGCTTAACAAAAGGTGTTTTATAAACTTGGCCTCCATAATATACATGGGGTAGGATATAAATTGGTGTGAGTAATTAAAGGTAAAGTGAATGAGTATGGATGGGTTTAGGATTTCATTACCGATAATAGAAGGAATTAATCATAAGAAATGAGGGTAAGCTTTAGAGTAATTATACTTAGTGATTTTCCCTTATCTTTAATAAATTAAGAAGATGTCAAAAAAAGTTTTTACCTCAATTTTGTTCACAGTTTCAAACTTACAATTGAGGCCTATCTTTGAGTTTGTATACAAGAAATGGAGCTTGGCTAGGACCACTCCAAATACTTGGAGGAACCATCATTATAAAAACTATTGTATAATCATCTTTTTAATCACTAAAAATATGGAAAAATTATGTATTAACCACATAGGATGAATAACAATAGATAATGGAGGTTTATGATGTAACTAGGGATATATTATTGGTGAAATGAGGGGAAAGGTGTAATGATGAGTGTATTTGTGTAGCGTAAAATATGAAAAAAATGGAGCACAACAAGTTGCATACACAGATGCGCATTGTGAAAGAAGTGTTGATGATAGAAGAAGTACAAGTGGAACAACCTTCTACTTGGGTGATTGTCTAGTGAGCAAGAAACAATCTTCAGTATCATTCCCACCAAAAGAAGAAAACTATATTACAGCAGCAAGATGTTGTACATAGGTTCTCTCGATGTAGCAAACTTTGCAGGAAATACAGGTGGAACATGATGAGCCTATTCCAATATTTTGTGATAATACGAGTGTTATAAGTATCTCTAAGAATATGGTGATGCATTCGATGACGAAACACATTCCAATCAAGTTTCACTTTCTATGGGAACAATTTATAGAGAAGAACATCAAGGTAGATTTTGTTGGAACAAAAGAATAGATTGCAGATAACTTCAACAAACTTGTTCCGAGGGAGAATTTTGAGTATCTTCAACAAAAACTTGTTATAGTTTCAGCCCCACAGTGATATACATGGAAGTTGTCATAATAAGACACGGGGAGAGAAATAGTAATCATGAAAGACTTGAATTATTTTTGAATGCTTAATTTATACCAGGAAGCACTGATCCAGGTGGATATCGGTGGCCAACCAACTTTTCCAAATGGCTCAAAATGACTTTCTGACAATTTTGGCAATTTACTATTTTTAGCAGGTTTTAACTTCCGGGGCCAATATGAGGGCCTAAATGAAAGTTTTTCAAGATCGAGGTTCTCAATGATAGCCACAGGCATGATTGAGCCCCCAAAATTAATCTCCTCGACGATACCTTTCCAACGAGCTATCACACGCCTAAAACAGAGATCGTATGCAAAAGTTACGACCCCAGGAAGTTGATGCACCAACTTACCCAAACGAGGCCCACATGACGTTTGGCGCTTCATCTCCTAGGGTTAGGTTTTTGGATGTCTAGGACTTTTGGCATTCCTATTTATTGTAAAAGGGTCTTTAGATCCTCATTGTAACCATCCTCT
>SNQJ01S0026364.1:102532-127012 GCA_010110895.2 Picea sitchensis | reverse complement strand
CCATCTTCTTGCAAATGCGAGTAGCCGTCACATCTCTTCTCAGAGATAAGCTGCCACCATTCTAGCGAGTCTTTCACTCTGTATTTTTACAGTCTCTGTACATTTCTTTGATTAATAGAAATCGTGTATTACTGTATATCTGTTTTTATGGTTTCATCTCTGATACATTTCTGTTATATTATTTAACATCTGCTATATCTCTGTGCATTTCTTTATTATATCTACACTCTCATTTCATGCCAAAAATAATCTGGATCAAGCACCATGGAAAGAAACATCAATATAGATGAGAGGTTTACAGACAGGGGGAGAATCCCCAAGGAAAAGTCATATTTTTCCATTGATGAAAAAGGGGGAGAGAGAAATAGAAGAATGAATATAGGGGAAGTCAACATGAGAAAGAGAATTGTGGTGTCTAAGTGTTTCCATCAATGTCAAAGGGGGAGATTATTGGAAGATTAATTAATTATCGAAAGAATGATTGTTGAAAGATTAATTAGTTATCGAAAGAATAATTGTTGAAAGATTAATTATGATTAATTTTCATTATATTTGTTGTCATTGATGTCAAATATTGAACAAGAGGTTAACATATTTCAATTTGAAGTAAAGTGCCATCACTCTATGCACCCTTTTGGGGGAGCGCTGGTATTTTTTCTACAAAACATCTTCTTGGGAGTTGATTTCTCAGTCTTCCTTTTTCGTTTTCATCTTCTCAGGGTTAATACTATCTCAATGTGTCCTTGTTTAGCCTCCAACTTTTTTATTTCTAAGGATGTTTTGTTTGTATTTTTGACATCTATTTTCCTTGCTTTGAATCACTCTTCTTCCCTAAGGTTTGGAGTCGATCTACTGTTTTCTTCTCATTTATCTGACTGAATGAAAGTCGTTGCAAGGAAATTCAAAGATCTTTTCATTATTTCATTTTGATCTTTGAGGTATTTCTCCAAGCATTTCCTCATGTCTGGATTTGGTTTTATTTTTGTTTCTTGTTTGATCACAATGAGGGTGTGTTTTGTTTATGTGAAGTTTGCTTCTGATTGCTTAAATATCACAGATCTTGAAGTTTGATTAACATAGGAAGCTTTACATCAAACTGATTATCAATCACATATAAACAAAGGGATATATTTTCATGATTGGTTTTTGGATACTAGAACCAATTTCTGAACACTTTAGCATTGTATTGGATTCTTGATTGAGGAAAATTGCATGAGGTCATTACATCTTAGTGTTTAACAGTGAAAATAAAATCCATTCTCCTTCCTTTAAATAGACATTCATTGAAAGAAAAGACTGCTTATCATTTCTTATGCATGTTTTGGGAATTGAGACATAATATTATCAGTTTTCACTCTCATACACATCTCAGTAAACAACAACCTTAAAATCAAGTGCTAAACTAAAATTTATCAGACCTTTTTACATTTTTGTTAGAAAACCTACATTAGCTTAAGGTGTAGGGATTTGGAATAGGTTGAAAGGATAAATTTCAAAAGCTGTCAAACAAACTTAACATCTTGCGATAGGGAGAGCAAATCCAATTCTTGTATCAGCTTGGGATCCCCCTCTCACACAGGGGTTATGCACTAGGTCGTGTTTGGGAGAGTTACGAATATTATTCCTCCGTGGTTTAACCATTTGTAGTAGTCAGATCATATATTGGGGGTTCTTCTTGAGGCTCAACTATCTTCATTTGGTCTCGGTGCTTCATGAATTCTGAATCCGTTCGGGGTGCTTTGGATATCCACTGGTCCACGTGTCCTCAATTCTCTTGAAGGATTTTGGACTTGTTATCCTGCCCATACATTTGAACTGGACTGTCGACTGTACCTTCCCAGGGGTTGACTGCGAGTTGGTGACCTCAGTAGCCATAATCTTCAGGGTATTAAACAAGGTGATGGTGAAGGGAAGTCTCACTGTACCTGGAACAAACGTTGGTCAAACTCACTCGGGTTCCTTGGAGGGTAAATCCAAATTTACTACGTGGAAGATTGCACCAAGGCATAAGTCCATTAATCAGGTTGCCAACGTAACTGATCCACCCGCTCTATCCCCACCCCTTCCTATTTTGATCTTGCAATGTTGGATTTCATCACCAACTTGTGGTTTCATCGTGGGAAGTTTTGTTTGATTGTTTTCTTCATAGATTCATAGCGTGCGCTGTTCATTTTCATTAGTGGACCTTAGGTTGAGTCAGTGTTAATGGAATCAACTCCTGGGAGTATGAATGGAGGAACCCCTTGTCCCAGGGAACCGTACACCTTTCCTTATTTTGGAAACATTAGTCCTATGTACATTGCCACACTGAGTCTTCTAGGACTCACCATAGGATTATTGGTTTGATTGTTCCCCACTTCGGTGATCTTGAATCTTCCTAGTTCTTCAACTACACCTAATTCTTCATATGTAAGTACACCACCCACACATCAACCTCATGTTGACGTTTCTCCTTCTTCACCCATTAAATCTCCTTCCCTTTAACCTTCTTCACCTAGTGAAAGATCTAAAGCAAGTAGCGAGGTTGATATGAAGAAAAAGAAATGGAAAGAGAAGGAGAAGAGGAACTCGAAAAGGACCAAGCCTCCAACCATATCAGATGTTGGATCCAAGAAACCAATTACTATTAATCGTAATGGGAGTGTTGATGAGTTCAACAAGATTAAAATGAAGAATCTGAAACCCAAATTTCCTTGCAGTCTTTGTAAGGGTGACCACTTTTTGAGGGATTTCCTTGGTCTTCCCAAAGTATTAGAAATTTGGTCCTCCACATCATTGGCCTCTGCTAGAAATGTTGGTGACGCCCCGTCAACTAGTGAGATTAAGGTTAGTAAGAAGAAGACAACTTCCAAATTTCCTTGTATGTTATGCGAAGGTGATCATTACTCTCACCTTTGTCCTCGTATGGATGAGTCTTCTTCTCTCTTGGAAAAGCTTCAACTTCCAACTGGTTATCGTAAGATTTAACCCAACCCGTCGTTAGTTGATGGAATGGTTAATCCGATTCCATCCCCGGTTAGTCCAGTTGATCAGGTGGTCAATCTAGTTTCATCTTCGGTTGAACCACTAACCAAAGTAGATGATCCAGTTTCATCATCGATCAGCCCCACTTTTCATCTAAAAAGTGAAACCCAAGTGACTAATCTAGTCCCGTCATTGGTCAGTCCCACCCTTCATCTGAAGAGTGCCAATGTGGTCAATCCCACTCCTCCTCTAATGAGTGCCAAAGTGGTTTCTCTGGTCCCTTCATCGGTCAGTCCAGTTGATCATGTCATCAATCTGGTCACATCCTTAGTTGAACCAATGGACAAAGTGGTTGATCTGATCCCATATTCGGTCGATCCCTCTCTCCCGTTAGAGAGTAAACCCAAGTGGTCGATTTGTTTCCACTTGTTGACCCCATTCTCCCCTTGGAGAATGAAACCAAAGTGGTCGATCGTATCTCATCATCGGTCGCTCCTACTCTCCCGCTAGAGAGTAAACCCAATTCTTCCCACATTTTTCTCGTTGATACAGAATCTACCATGCTGAGGGGAATTCCTCCTTCTCTCGCGAAACCCCCTCCAAGTAATGATGCCATCCTTTTTTATTTGGGTGTGATAACTAGACCTCGTCTTCCCTCTCACATTCCTTTCAAGATTACAATACAGGTTTATGGTCGAGACATTCCTCATGCGCTGATAGATGAAGGTTCGTCCGTTAGTATTTTTTCCTTTATTGCTTGGCAAGATTTGGGTTATCCTCAGCTTGTGCCAGTTACCCATACTTTGTTCTCTTTTAATAGAAGAACCAATCACCCTTTAGGGATCCTTCCCCAATTTCCCATAACTTTGGGAGGGAAAACTATCTTTATTGATGTTATGGTAGTCCAGGACCCCTTGGATTTAGATTTACTCCTTACGAGAGATTATTTATATACCATGAAAGCTATTTTGTCCACTCTTTTTCGTGTGATATCTTTCCCACACGATGGAATAATGGTGACTATTGGTCAACTTTCATTTATTGGCCCTGACATGACCATCAACCCATTGACCTCCTTACACGGTTATTATATGTTGTTGATATCACCCCTGCCACAGGTCAATTATTTGGCGTTGTCTCCCATGAATTCAACTTCCTATGACTTAGATCTGGTAGTTGACCTGGTGATCTCTTCAGTAGGGCTATTGGATCCTGATCTCCTTACCCTTTATGAGACCCTCGACATGTGTTCCTTCCAGAGAATTCTTCTTCCATCTAGTGAAGATCTCTTGGAAGCCATGACCGAGTTTTGTCCCTTGACATGGTGTCCTTCCAGAGATTTATCCTCTTGGAAACCATGATCAAGAAGAAGTCACGAGCATAGTTTTCCTCTCTGTGGAAATCTCGCTAAAAAATCAAACAGAGGTCTTGAGCATAGTTTTTCCTCTCTGTGGCAAGCTTGTTAAAAAATGAAACATAGGTCTTGAGAATAGTTTTTGCTCTTTGTAGCAATATCATTAAAAAATGAAACAAAAATGTGGGGATTGAACCCAGAACCCCGAGCATAGTTCTTTTCCCGTGTCAAGCTCATTAAAAAATGAAACGGTAACCTCTCATAACAAGTCGAGTCTTTCGTTAGATCTCATTTTTGAACCTTCATTTCATCCACCTATATCCTTTTTCTCCATCTAGCACATAAATTGGTAACAACCTCAAAGTCGGTGTATGAATTGAATCTTGGGTGGCATGTCTCCAGCCTTTGATTATCATTTTGGAGTTATTCCACTAGCTTTTCCAATTGGGGGTAGAGTACCAACCATCCATAGGTATCCCAACCTTTGGAAATTTACAAGCATAGTTTAATTTTGTTTCAATCTTGGGTAAAAATGAAACCAATACCGAGCTTAGTCTTTGTTCTTTCTCGTACTAAAAAAAAAATGAGAATGTAACCGAGTAGAATTTTATCACTTTTTCAGACTTGTAAAGGTTATATGAAAAAGGAACCCCCTAGAGTCTCATTTAATCTCTCTTCATACTCTCTAAACATGAAAATATTTTTGAGTAATCTTGCTTCCTTTCACACTCATTAAAATATTTTAAAGGGCATCTTTCAAGTGGTAGTTTATCTCTTTTTCGGCCTTGCGAGACTAATATTACCAAAATGGACAACCCTAGAGTCATCTTTAAGTTCTTTTTAGACTCTCTAAACATGAAAAATCACTGAGTTTACCTTCTCTGGACTCGTTAAACAATCATACATTGAAGGGCCCATATGGGACCGAACCTTTACTTCTTCCAGTTCGTTAAACAAAGTAAGAGGGACTTATGGAAGGTGAGTTATATCGAGCATGTCTTATCCTCCTCAATCTCGTTAAATCAAAAAGAGGTACTCATCTATCTGGATGGGGGAAAAACTTGAAGGAAGCAAGCCAAGCAGTTTTTGGGAACATTACAGGTCACTCTTATGGTCTCTCGCGAACACGACACTTTGTCTTTCCATACATTTTAATCCGTTGAACCTCTACACTGATCCAATCCTTTGAGTTTATTTAATCCTTTGGGTCACCCGACGAAAGTCACAGTATCCATTGCATCATCATGTTTTGGTCCATGTCATGTTTTTGTTGTTGTGCCTCAGTGGTCAAGGGAAGTATCAGCCTCAAGAGTCAACCATAAAAAAATTCACGTTTCAATACCTGTGTCAGTCCATGTTTATTTGATCCATCGATTTACATCTCTGTGTTAGTTTTGTGTCATTGATGGGGGATACATCAAGGCTCTCCTGCGACGATTCTATTCCTATCGACTTCAACACATTATCCCAGAACTAGAATTAGAAACCAGTTAGTACCTTTGGACCTGCATGCCTCAATTGCAGGCCTCCTTGCTCTCGACAATGGGTTTACATTATTTACCACTGATCCGATGATTCCATGGATGTTCAAATTCATCTCATCTATTCACATTCACTGGAATTTAATAAAGTACCTAGGGAATCATTGACATCAATGGTGATTTCCCTCACACTTGTTAATGGTTTACCTCCTTGACCAGTAATCAGGTGGTTTCTTCCATGTTTGACATTAAGACATCTATCCACATGGTTAGACTCATACCTCATTGGGACTGATAAGAAGAACATGGGTTGAGTTCTCACTCTTATATGTACTTTACCCAGGTTGCATGAAGTTTTTCTTGAATATTGACACGTATATTGTCACATAGATCCACTTTGTATTGGTCTGTGGCTATGTCATGTCATCTCTTAGATACACTGTGTATTTTTCGTGGCTATGATTATTTCATGTCATGGAAGTATAGATCCACATTCTATATTGAGAGGCTATACCTTTTTGTTAATACAATTATGGATTCGCAGTGTATTTTATGGCGGCCATACGTTGCAAGTCTTTATCACCCAGGCATAGGTATGCCTTCCTTGGGTTTGAAACATGTCATTATATTTGTTTTATGATTGTGTGCAACTTCTACCAGGATCTTCGATTCAACACCCTTGCTTGAAAAAGTATACAATGTACTTTAGTCATCACGTCTTCTAACTTCGCACTTTGGGGGGAAATCTGTTACACATAAAAATTACTCATTTCAATGATGACCTATTATCATCATTACAAGTGTTGCAAGTGTCTCATTTTAGCGACAAGTGTCACAAGTTTCTCAGAAATCATACAGTACTCTTTCCCATGTCGTGTCTCGAA
Source organism: Picea sitchensis (assembly GCA_010110895.2). Lineage (NCBI taxonomy): Eukaryota > Viridiplantae > Streptophyta > Pinopsida > Pinales > Pinaceae > Picea > Picea sitchensis. The sequence goes on along the minus strand of SNQJ01S0026364.1, from coordinate 120,329 downwards.
CGACATCACAAGGACACTTGAGACACCCTCAAAGACTGGTTTAAGAAGGAGAAATAATATGATGAAGAGTACAAAGGTAATTCCATGGAAATAACCACTTAAAAATTATTTTTTAAGGCCATCGCTCCTCTACCCATTGTCAGGGAGTGCCAACGCTCCCTATGCTTCTTTTGGGGAGCGTTCCAACACTCTATGCACCCTTCTAAGGGATTGATGGGATTTTTTAAGGAAATTCTAGGCAGTGCTCCCCTACCCACTGTCATGGAGTTCCAACGCTCCCTTCCCTCCTTTGGGGGAGAGTTGCAACACTCTATACACCCTTCTAGGGGAGATCTGGAATGTTTGAGGAGATCTTGGGTTGTTGAGGAAAATTAGGGAAAAATCCCCCTCATCAATGGAGTTTGTTGGATTCGAATCTGAGGTCAAGGCTAGATCTTAGGGAAGATCCACAACTGATGGAGAAGGATCCTCAACCTATCCCAAGAATATCTAAGGTGGATGGGTCTCTCCAAGCTTATATAAGGAGGCCTTCTCATGGTGAAATACATGGCAGTTTAGAGGCATCAAACTTATGATTTCATAAGGGAGAATTATCAGTAAATCATAATCATTATGATTGTGGATTATTAGGAGGAAAAGAACGTACATCCATGGGATGTAGTGAGGAAAAGTGCAAATACCCATGAGAAGATAGTGTAGACGGTTGTGGACTTGTGAGGAAAATTTGTGAAGATCAGGGATCTAAAAATTAGGTCGATGACATGATTGAAGGTATGTCTTCTTGTGTGTTTTAGGGTAAATATTTTGAAGAAATGAGGAACATGTATGTCTCAGTGATTCATAAGAATTTCATTTGGATAATTCCCTTGTTGATCTTGGTATGAGGAGTGTTTGGTTATGAGTGATAGAGGTAACAGTTGTGTCTTTCAATACTTCAAAAGAAAAAACAAAGGAGGATCTAATGAAGGAATTGGCTAAATTATATAAAAATTCCTCAGCCTCAAATAAGGTATTTCTAATGAAGTGATTATTTAATATGAAGATGTTACAAGGTGGGTTTATTTACAACCATTTAAATGAATTTAATATGTTTACTAATCAACTATGTTCTTTAAAAGTGGACATTGATGACGAGGTTAGGGATATTCTAATCTTGACATCATTGCTTGAAAAATGGAATGGCTTGGTCATGGCTGTAAGTAACTCTATCTATGGTTCAAACACTCTGAAATTTGATGATGTTGTTGGTGTTATCCTTAGTGAGGAAATGTGATGGAAAATCACAAGAGAGACATCAGGTAATGCATTGACAATGGATAACAATGAAATACAAAAGGATAGAGGAAATAGCTTAGGGAACCACAGGAATTCAAGGAAGGAAAGATTGAGTGTTGGAATTGTGGGAAGAAAGGGCATACGAAGAAATACTGCAGAGCTCCAAATAAATAATGAGATGGACAACAAGATACAAATCAAGAAGAAAATGTAATAGTTGTTGTGTTACAAGTTTATTTGATTATTTCTTTAGATAATATTAATGAAACTTTGGTAGTAGATTCAGGGTCTTCATTTCATGCCACGCCCCATAGGAAATATTTCCAAGATGATTTTGGACAAGTTTATTTCGGTGATGATGAAAATAAGAGTGAAAAGTTGGATCTTGTGCATACAGATGTATGGGGACCTGATCATGTATCATCTATTGTTGGATATCGTTATTATCTTACTTTTATTGATGATGCAACTAGAAAATCTTGGGTTTATTGCATTCGACAAAAATCTAAGGTTTTTGACACTTTTAAGAAATGAAAATCTTTGGTTGATAATGGGATAGGAAAAAGTTTGAAGTGTCTCACATCAAACAATGGAGCTGAATACTACAACAAGGATATTTCTAATTACTATTCATACCATGAGATTCATAGAGAGAACATAATTCTAGGAACACCACAAGATAATGGTGTGTTAGAAAGGATGAACAAGACAATCATGGAAGATGAAAGGATAATGTGATTGCATGTTGGATTGCCCTAACAGTTATGGGAAAATGTTGTAGGTATTTTTGTTTACATAATAAACAAAGGGCCTTGAATCATTTGTCCATATTAAAAAGGTAAACCACTCATTTATGAATACTTTTGGTTGTGAATCATTTGTCCATATTGATAGAGAAAATCGAACAAAGCTTGAGGAAAAATACAAGAAGTGTACCTTTATTGGATACGGTTTTAATGATTTTGGTTATCATTTATGGGATTATGAAAATCATAAAATCATTAGGAATAAATATTTGATATTCAATGAAAATTTCATGTACAAAGATCAGTTGCATGCAAAGAAATAGGAAAAGGAAAAAAAATTGATCAAATGAAATAAAATGAAATTTCAAAGGTATGAGAAAATCAAAATGTACAACAACATGAAAAATATGGACTTAAAAATCCTGCAAGTGTTGTTATAATATCTACCAGGTTAAGTAGACCCCATGAACGATACTCTCCTTCAGTGTATTGTTTATTTTTTACTGATTCTAGTGAACTAGAAAGTTATGAATATGAAATGCAGGTAGACACTAAAAATAATTGGGAGCAAGTCATAGAAGAGGAAATGGATTCCTTGGTAAATAACCAGACTTGGGACTTGGTTCAATTTCTTGTAGGAAAAAGAGAATTGCAGAATAAATTGGTTTACAAGTTGAAGGAAGAAGATGGAGAAAAAAATTGGTACAAGGATAGACTTGTTGTAAAGGGGTTTGCACAAAAGATAGGTATAGGTTTCGATGAAATATTTTCTCATGTTGTTAAAATGACTTCAATTAGGACTATTTTAAGTATTTTGGTAGTAGAATATTTTCATCCAATTAGATGTAAAAATATATTTTCTCCATGTGGATTTGAAGGAAGATATTTATATGCAACACCGATAGGGGTATGAGGTCAAAGGGAAGGAAAACCTGGTATCCAAGTTGAAGAAGAGATTGTATGGCCTAAAGAAAGATCCAAGGCAGTGGTATTTGAATCTTGATAGGTTTATGACAAAATAAGGTTATAGTAGATGTCATTATGATCACTATGTTTATTTTAATAGGCTATAAAATGGCAGATACATTATCTTTCTATTGTATGTAGATGAAATTCTTGTTACAGGTTCTAACATGCATGATATAAATGTGCTAAAAAGGAAATCATTTAATTCATTTGTGATGAAGGATTTGGGTTTTGCAAAGAAAATCCTTTGTATGGGAATAACAAACGATAGGAAAAATCACAAATTGATATTTCCTCAGGGTGAGTACATAGAGAAGGTGTTGGAGAGGTTTCGAATGTAGAATGCAAAACTAGTTAGTACACCTTTGGCCAGCCATTTCAAATTAACTAAGGAAATGTGTCCCAAGATACATGAGTAGATAGAATACATTTTCAAGGTCCCCTATTTATTAGAAGTTGGAAACTTGATGTATGTTATGGTGTGCATAAGACCAGATATTGCACATGTAATGGGAGTTGTGATCATGTATATAAACAATCCAGGTAATAGCATTAGGGGCCAGTAAAATGGATTTTCAGATATTTTAGGGGTACTTCTACCCGTACATTATGTTTTGGAGGTTGAAACATTCTTCTACATGGATATGTTGATTTAGATATGGAAGGTTATAAAGATAGTAGGAGAAGAACAACAAGGTATGTTTTTACTATAGGTGGAATAATAGTAAGTTGGATTTTGAGAATGCAAAAGGTTGTTTCACTTTCAACAATGGAAGCATGGTATGTTGTTGCTATAGAAGCTAGCAAACATATGATTTGGTTATAGAGGTTTATGGAGTTATTGGGAAAGAAGCAAGAAATAGAAGGTTGTATTATGACAACCAAAGTGTTATTCATCTTGCAAAGAATTCATCCTTCCATTCTAATACTAATAGTATGCATCTCAGGTACCCTTTCATACGATCCATTTTGGAAGATGGACAATTGACGTTGGAAAAGATATATATTAGCCATAATACTACAAATATGTTAACAAAGATAGTAACTAGGGAGAAATTGTGTTTCTGCTCACTTTTAGTTGGACTTCAAGCATGAAGTTGAAGATGATAAATTTTCCAAGTCCAAGATGGATCACAGTCTGATAGGTACATCAGTAGTGAAGTTGTGATCAGTTTTCAAGTGGGAGATTGTTAGTTTTGGAGCCTGATTATGTTCATGATTGAGAGGTCTTGTTTTAGCCGCGTTTGGAACTAATTACCTGACTGGGGGGTGTGTGGGGATTTTTCCTCCACATCTCTTGCCAGGGGCCCTGGTGGGGATTCAAGGGCAGTGCCCCTGAAGATAACGTTTTGGGAAAATTTCCTTGTAAAATATTGTAATTTCATAGTCAATATGTACCATTCATTAGAAGGTCGCAGATCTAACGATATAAGTTAGGTTTTTTTTCCCTATAAAGAAACCCTATTTTAAGAGGGAATTGTATTGTATATGTGTATGTGAGTGAATAGTGTATTATGTGAGAGGAGACTATGAGAGAAAGAAGAGGAAGTTACAATGAGTATGTTGTAGGTTGTATCCCTTCATTTGTTGGATAATAATAAAAGGAAGAACCTAGAAATTTCTCTTGTGGACATAGTCCACTTTGGGTGAACCATGTATGTATTTGTATCTATTGTATTGTGTATCTTATGTGTTTTATTTTACTGCTTTGTGATCTTGTTTTTTGAGCACTCTCGATTGAATTTATGAAGTTTGAAGGTTTATATATATATATATATATATATATATATATATATATATATATATATATATATATATAGAGTTTAATCTATATATATACACATTCACTCATTTTACATGTGGGTTTAATCTATATATATACACATTCACTCATTTTACATGTGGACCATTAATTAGACCAACCAGTGTTACATATACATTTAACCCCATATATTCCCCCATTTGGTCATAACATTGTACTCTCCTTCAAAAATACTCATCCTCAAAACTTTGCAATGAGTATTTTCATTTGATGAAACTGAGTAATACAATTTCCTTATATTCCTTCTTTCTTATTTACGTCAATGATGATCCATTCATCCAAATTTCATTATTTTCTATCGTAATCATTAATAGTTCATTTTTCATAACTTTATTTCATTTGATTCCATGAGGTGTGATACAGGTGGAAATCAATGGCCACCCACCTATTCCACTGGCTCAAAACATGGGTTTCCACCTTGACAGTTTTTTACGGTTTTTTGGGTCCTGAACTTCCAGGGCCGTTTTTAGGCCCTAAACGACATTTTTTGGGCATGACATCGCCCATGAATTTTTGAAATGCATGGTCTGTGCTGAATGTAATATGTACTCCTCGGATATACTATCTTGACAAGGTATAAAATTCTCGAAACGAAGATCATATGCAAAAGTTACGCCCTTGGGAATTTGATGTACCAACTACCCCCATCGGGGCCCGCAAACCTTTTGGCGTTTCATCTTCTGGGATTAGGGTTTTGAGATTTTATTTTAAATTGTTACATCGTTATTCAATACTAGGTTTCATTTATAACTTTACTTCATTTGTATTTAAACTTCTTCAACATCCTTGAATATTTCCTCTTCATTTCTTTTAGTAGCATCCTCTTATTTTATGGTAATATATACATCATTATTCATTGACTAAAACACTTGTAAATGTTTTTTCACATTCTCAAAATCATTAATAGGGTCTTGGTTATCCTTACACAATATTTTTATTTCCTTATCTTTCTTCTTCAATTCTTTTGTTGACTCATCATTTTCCCACATTTATTGGTCTAGCTGCCTCTTTGTGAAAGTTTAATCTTATGATCTTATGAAACACTATCAAGTTATGATCCTTATATATGAATTGTGGAGAACATTTTTGAAAGGATTAAACTATAAACATTTGGTATATATCCCCCCATTTTGGATTTTTTCCTAGAACCATATCACACTAAATATATCCATATAAAGATATAGAGACTTCAATTTAGGTTTGCTCAATGTTTTCACTCCATGGAAAATATATGGAGGTTTATTTTGTCCTTTGGGTTTCCTTTCGGGATACATAATGCAAACATGTTACTCATAAACATATCAACATCATCCATAAAAAATAATATCTAATATGAAAATAATTCATCCATGGTTTTTTGTTTTATCATTACCATTAATGGTGGTTGTAGAAAATTTATGTGAACAGGGTTTTTTGAATTGAGTGTAGCCTCAATGTAAATAGGGTCTATATAATAGGTAGTTAACCCAATACAAATTATTTACTTTTATATTGATAGAGAATATAGATAAGAGAGTTCAAGATCGATGTAGTTGTATTCCTTATATTTTATTTCACCTGTGAAAGAAAATATACCAAAATGTCTAAAAAGTTCAAACCATAGAAGAACATTTTCCAAAATAGAGTTCATGAGTCGTCAATGGTGAATTTTATTTATCTATATAAGGACATAAAATATTGGGGACATGTGATATTGGTATAAGTGGATACTTGATCATGAGAAAAGAAAAATGCATGAGGAATCCACCTGTGTTCAAATCCTATAAGTGGGGTTCTAGCTATCCATATAGTAGATTTGGTGCTACATGTTGTAGAGGTAGATGAATTAAGTTAGCCAACGACTAAGACTAAATGATATTAAAAACAAAAACCTATATTTTTTTATCACTATAAGAGGTTCGATATCCTATTCTTGAAATAAAAATATAAAATGTTGAGTTGTAGAAAAACCCTACCTTTGCATAGGTGCCAAGTAATGATAAATTTCTAATGATGAGGTCGACACTGTATTAGAACCTCTTCCACTACTTGTACAATTGTACTGGGTACCCAAAATTTAACTTTTCTAATTGAATGAAACTCCCAAATATCCTCAGTGTTAATAACACACCTTCCCCTTTGAAGCAGTCTTTTTAACTTGGTAGATGTCATGCAATATTATCTTTCAAGACATGAGAAATAGTAGTCTACACATCGTGTTTGTGTCACATGCTATTCAAAAATGAAATTTTGACAATTTGAGTCGCGATAAACTTATGTCAAACTTTTTACAAAGATTGACTTTTGAGAAACTTGGGACATCACCGCACTTACCAAATATTGATAGTCATAACATTGTGAACTTTAGATCCTATAACAAGGTTTTATGTACTGAAAAATTTCTATTGATTCTTAATGAATAACATTGAAACTTATTTTCTACTTTATTAAAAAAATATCCTATCACAAGGTTTAAAAAGTTAACTTTGAGACACTTGGAAAGATCGTGCAACTTTTGGAAGATTGATCTTTTTTTGTTTTTGCAATGCATCACACTCAGTTAAAAAGTGCAACTTATTCAAACTTCCAATGGATTATGTTGGTGTAAGGCACAATTTATAAGGTCACAACAAGACAAATCTTTAACGAGATGCAAAAACAAAATCATGTTTTAGAAGATTAAACTTTCAAGATATTGTGTGACATCACAAAAGATTAAACCTTACAAATATTTCACCGTGTCACAAAGTTTTAGAAAATACAACATTAGAAAAACTGTGATACGGTGAAAATATCAAAAGATGAGATATATAGAACTGAATGTGTGAAATATGGTGCACAACAAGATCAAAATTTTGGAAAATTATGATAACCATCACAATATTGTGAAAGACGGATTTTAAAATTTTCTACAACAAAAGTCTAAAACTCAAAATAAGAACATCACTTGGAAAATCTTCCTTTCTCCAGAACAATTGATCTTTCTACAAAATCCACAATGGTGAAATGGCTCAAAATACCGAACTTATAAAATATGTGCAACATCATAGGCTTTTAGTAGATGAAAGTTAATAATAAGTGTGTTATATATAATATCTTAAATGATTCCAAGGAACAAGACCTTTCAAGGAGAACTGTTATAGCCTTAATTTCCACCCTACAGGATAGAGGGGAATCCATGAAAAGATGTAAGCTAAAATGCATGGTTTCCTTGTATTTGAGCCCTTTTTGGAGATCATCGTTGGACACATCGGCGACAATAAGCGATGGCCCTCACATGATAGTTGTGTTCAACAAGTGATGACCCTTGAGACTTATAAATTTAGAGAGTTACAAGTATATAGGAGAGGGATGAGTCATATATTTCTGTCAAGGACCTAGGAGCGCACAACATTTGAGTCTCTAGTGATCTCTAGAATATATAAAACCTCTCCCAAGCCTCCTCCAAAGATATATATAACAAATCCAAGTCTTGGGAAAGAGGAGGATAATTCATAAGTATTTTTATGTTTCTCATTTGCAGAGGTATGTGTCCTTTAAATCACATCCATAGGTGAGTGAGCCTAGCATAACCAAGAAGATGAAGGGAGAAGAAAGGAGCAAGGAGTTGAGGGATAATGACGTATGTTATCCCCATTTGGTGTATAACTAAGGAGATCATGTATCGAGGCCCTTAGTTTTCATATATGGAGTGATGAGAGACTACATGACTAAAAGTACCCATTTACACAAATGGGAAGCCCACTTACCACCAAAGATGGTCACAGGTTTGCAGATGGAATCCACCACACTAGCTGGATTTTGAAAGGTAGTGGGCCATGCTCCATGAGTTACAAGTCAGTATTATGGTGAGGATCATTGTTATAGTCCAAAAATGACTTCCCTATACATACAAGACATTGGCCTTTCCATTTACATACTTTGCCAAAATATTGTTGAGGTTGCTTCTTAAAAAACCATTTTTTGGAAAGCGTACACGCCCTGTTGAACTAATATCCCATGTACACACGTGTTCTTCATACTAGTTATCTTGCATACATATGTGAGTTGCATGATAGTTAGCCCAATTTTACCTCCAAAAGTTGAAAAAAATATAAATTTGCAAGGAATTTGACAGAGTTTATGGGCTATCGATGGTTTCCTAAACATTTTACCCCTTTTATCCCATCCCCAAACCAAAATAACCATCATTTTATCGTATAAAAAGAGGTCATGGGGTGTCATTTGACAAGAAAAGCAAGAGAATAAGAAAACTCAGCCAAAATTCCTTCCCCTTCTTAGCCCAAGTTTTGCATCCTATTCTGATTTTTGGCCATAGCTTTCACCTCTAGCAATTTCTCCTTATACAACCCTTTCTCCTTTCCCAAGTGATAAGTTGGTTGTGAGAAGAAAGTATGGGATTGATGCACTTGGAACCATAATAGAGGATCTTGGACCTAGTGATGCAAACCCCCTCTTCCTCCCGGGGTTTCTCAACCTCTCATTCTAGGATAGTTCAAGAACTGGAGTCAGGCTGACTCTTAGAGGCCCTATTGGACCCTAGAACCTTTTCCAAGGGCCTTTGTTTTCTTCCCCCGTGATTGAAAAAATGAATAGGGATCCTCAACCCTTCACAAATTCCTTTTAAGATACCTTGTGCCAATTAGTGGGAAAATCTGATGATACCCGAGGAATTAGGGACTTTATTACTTGACTTGATGCACGTCTACATTGACTCCAACCTCTCGGGTGATTTATCTAAGCCTATGTTCTCTCAAATTCAGATTTTGGGCTCTAGCCCTTTTTTCCCCGATGACAATAGCATATGAATGTGGGCTATGACTCGGCATGAACTCAAAAGGTGCTTCAAATCTTTAGGATCCAAGTGTTTTCAATTCATAACATGACAATTCTCCCGAAATCTGAACTAGTGAAGTTCCAAATTGATGTGAGATCCAAAACACTCTCTACAATTCTCTCTCTTCGGGCTTCGGTGAAATCCAAAACACTCTCTACAAAACCTCTAGAGTGATAAACCTATGAATTTCACAATATGACGACATGTGTCCTTAGAGCATCAATAGACCTAATTAACTCCAACACCCCATGCTTCTGGAGTTCCAAAGTCTCCAATATCACAAACCTATGGAGTGCAATCCTTTCGGAGTGTCGGATCTCCTAACATGTGTCTTGCACTATCTGATACAGGATATTTTTGTTAGGTGACTTATTAAAGAATTTTATTAAATGAGAATAAACAAAAGTACACCATAAATAAGGAAAAGATCAAACGTAAAGAGACATAATCAAGCAATATGAACATAAAGAACTTGATAACGAAGTTCATCCTTGGTGGACTACATCTCCGGGCCCTGCTCTCAAATGGGTAGGTTTTCTTATTAACTCCACAAAGGAATTGGGCAAAATACATGAGTAGACCGCTTTCTGGAGTTAATCTACAAATTTTTTTCTCAAATCAGAAAACTAACACCACCACTGCGTTCATCGCGTCGTTTTACCTAAAAATGATTGTCTCCCCACCTCGACCTGAGTCAGACACATTTTTACCAAAGAGGAACCCTTGCCTCAGTTTGTGTGCCACTTCTCCTATAATAAATGACTGGAAAGATCTCGAAATCCATGCCAAAATATGTCTCTAAAATCATGCTTGAATCTGTATAGATCAGTACCGTATGAACGCACTTGGTCTGTCTCTCGTGCTCTATTCCGAATGCACTACCCGAACCCCTTATTATACAAGTTTCCAGTGGTTATGCAAAAACTAAGGTGCTTGGTGCACTGGTAGGCGAAGCTATTTTTAGAGCATGGGTTGGAGGACGTCCAGGGGTCGAATCTCATGGAATCCACTCCATTTGGCAGATTGTCTAGTGATTTTTAGCTAAATATGGAAGACATTTTGGCGTGCTCCACTAAATGTGGCAGAGAATCTGGAAAATGGTTTGGCGGTGGTTAATTTTGGCGGTTGAAGAATATGTCGCTAGTTCTGCTGGAACCGCCACCATATTTGGCGATCGGTTTATATATATATATTTTTAACGTTTTGGTCATGGGGCCTCCTTGTGCATTTCGGGGGTGCCACGTGGCACCTCCCTATTGGGCCAGGTGGAATCCACTGATTTGTCCACCTGTGAATGTTGATGTCACCTTGGACACGTGGTGCCTTCTGGGTGGTGCCACACGCTGTTCCCTGGGGGTGCCATGTGGCACTTTTTGACTGGTCCATGTGAAACCCTAATAAGTCCAAATTTGAGTGACACATGGAAGCCTCTGGTGCTGCCACGTGGTATGATGACATCATGTTGATGTCATCATGAAACATACCACCCTCTATGCTTGCCATGTAGTCTTTACAGACACTGACATCATCTGTACTGATGTCGATGTCAGCAGTATAGATGTTGACTCATCCCTGTTGACTGGGATAGGTTGACCAAAACTTTGACTCCTTATATATTTTGATCCGTAACTCCATTTGACAAGCCATTTGTGCCTTTAGAAATCTTGCGACGTGCTCTTCACGATCATTCCCTTTTCATTGAGTTTTGGGAAATTTTAATTTTTTCCCTTCTGCTGTTTGCTGAAGCCATTCTGAGCATTATGAGTTTCCTCTCTAAGTTATCAGTTGTTCTTATCCTTCTCTAGATCCTTTTTAGATCATTATCGGTGGCCTAGATCCACTATGGCGGATGAATCAGATGAGCTATGAACTACATGATCTGATTCCATGTGCTCCTGGCGATCAATGACCATGATGTTCTTCGGCTCCTTGAGATTTACCAGTTTTTCTTTTTCCTCATCTGGAATCTTCTGGAGTGTTATGGCTCTAGAGTTTAAAATCTTTCTCCACCTGTCCCTCCTCATGATGGATGATCCTGATCCACTTCAGGACTTTGAGACTTCGGTGAGTCTGCTCTCTTGTGCACTTAAGGGGATTAAATATCGTGTAATTACCTGGATGCAATGGTTGTTGATCCTCTGCGCTTAGATCCTGCAGCTAGGATATGTATTCCTCTCTATGCTCTCCTCCTGATGTATGTACATAAGATTCAACAATCCATATTTCTTCTCYAGAACTGATCTAACGACAGTTGTTTCTCCTCCTCTGTTGTCTATACTCCTCCCTTATAATGAGGGATTTTGAGAAGATTCAAAGGTTACATCCCTTGATCCCTTGTGCACTCTAATAATGGGGTCTCGACTTGCACTACACCTAATGAAATTTGTAACTTGAAGTAAGTTCACCTCTGTGTGCACCCACACTACTTCTCTCATGAGCTTATGATCTTGGAAGAGGTTCATGTTGCATGAACTTTGTGTTGTGTTCAAAATATGACCCTAGAAAGGGTTCTTGACCTATGCACACCTTGCAAAGTCTTTGTGCATAATTTCACTACTTGATGCAAAAGAATCACTCCAACCCAGCAACGCGCTAGCCAGACAACACATTCAACACACATTCAAGGAAGGGAGAGGCACCAACCCTCTCATTTTAATTTTTTAAATGTAATTAAATGTTTATAAGGATGGAAGAGACAAATCGATGTCTTTGTGTAGATAGTAGATAGAGTCAGCTTTAATGGTTGATAGGATGATAAGATCTAGATCCTATTCAAACTAAACAACCATTGAATTTAATTCAATGTAAATTAATGAGAGTAGGTAGATGGACATAAACTCTCGAGGAGCCCCTCTTTTGTAAAATATCTTTATATCTATATCCATTAGCATATAGGAGAAGATATATGATAGCATAGAGAAAAGAGAGAGAGGGAAAGATGAGACTCTGTTGTAGTCCGAGCTTTTGTAAACATTGTAAGCATGAATTCTGAGATTAATACAAAGAGCAAGTTTTCCTACATATGATATCTCTTTGTTTATGTTTTTGAATGAATTTTATGTTTTTGTTCATTTTATGTTGTATATGTATGTTAGATTCCATCTATAGGGATAGACAAAATTTCTTTGTCTGTGAGTTTATCATCTCATTTTGGGTTCTTAGTGGCCGAATGCAAGGGGTTGCATGACAGAGTGTTGAAGACTCTGTGAGCCTGTGCAAAGAGGGAACATCTGAGTTCTGTGTTGAATTTAGGAGAGAATGTTCTAGGAGGGCACAATAGACGAATCATTAACTCGAGAGAATCCTCAAGGTTACTAAACACCTTCGAGGAAGGACTGTGCAGGGGAAGGCATAGAGAGAATAAAACATTGTTGAGGATTTTGTGAATCTTTATCAGGCGGACATTGAGCGTGTGAAAGGAGTGCACGAAGGAGAAATTTGTTTCAATTTCGAAGATAAGAGAAGTGTGAAGGAGAAGACATTTACAGAGTTACTGAAAACTCTATCATCTCAGCAAGGAGTGCTTGAGAATAAGTTGCCAAGAGTGAACTTATATCCCTTCAAGGAGTGAAATGGTTGTTACATATTTGTTGAACACTCTGGATGAATACCTATGCAAGGAGCACACTCGTTCAACACTCAGACAAAGTGTTGAAAGACAACCATCTAAAGGCTAGTCAAGCACAAGGAGTGTGTATAGAAGTGAGTTGTTTCAAGTTCGTAATCTTAGAAGGAAAAGTGCCTTTGCACACAAAGTTCCAACAGAAAGGAGCAGTAGGTCGAGAAACCCTTCGAGGTTTCAGAGTGAGTAAATCTCAGAAGACATAGTACGAGGAGTGTGAAAGAGTGGATTTATTCAAAGTCCAGAAAGCTCAGGAGGAGTAGTGCATAAATCACACACAGAGCACAAGTGTGTGTTAGGGTCGAAGTCAATTTCCATTTCCAAAGCTCAGGAGATACTTCAGAAGGAAGACGAGACCAAAGTCATTGGGATCGCAGAGGAATCAAAATTAGAAACCTTTGAAATGTTGGAAATATTCCAAGTCAAGAAGAAATTTCAATCTCAGGGGGAGGAGCATCGACAACCATTAGATCAGTTGCATAGGGGGAGGATTCAGACCATCGATTGTACATCCAGATACTCATAGGAATAAGAGGAGGGGAAAGAGATCTGGGTCGTTAGATTTGAGCGCATGGACCAACAACTGTTGGATCCAGAGGAAGGTGCATGAGGGTTAAACCCTTCGATAGTGTACAAAAGAGTGGACTTTGCAAAGTCCCGAAGTTCCAAAGAGATCGAAACCATCCATCATCAGAAGACAAGTGGAAACATATCCAGAGTGTTTATGGAATCAGATATTGGGAGATTTGTAAGGAACAAGGGAGAAAATTTGTGATAGGCAAAGTCGCGAAATCATTCTGGAGTCTTAGATCTGGGGTGACAGGTGGCGGATATCCACATATGTCGGGGGATTGGAAGTTCGGGGAGCTGGGATCTGGAATGATACTAGTCGTCCATCAAGAGGCACACGTGGTGATATTTTAGCATTTCACTGACTCACACAGGAGAGAAATCAAAGGGAAATGTTTAAGAACTCACAAGGCCCGAAATCACGATTAGATCTGATCCATTAGATCGAATAAGGTGCATGGATAGTTGATTTGTCGCATAGCATATTTCGTGGTTTCAGGGATCGAAAGATCTAAGACAAGGAGTCTTTCGACTTCGTGATACATGAAATCCTGAAACACATTTTGAGTTGGTGCTTGGTTTATCCCATCGTCATAGTTGAAGGGGCCTAGCGAGAGGAGCTAGTGCCAAGAGAAATCATCGATTGGGACATTGGGGATCAGGAGTTCGAGAAAAAATATTCAGGAGTGACTCGTATGCAGGATTCCCGAAATCGCGAAATGACACGTGATTTTTAGTTAGGCTTGTGGTCGCAGTCGGTGATCACATGGAGGGAGCTCATGCCTAGTGCTTGTTCATGCAGGATGAGTATCTAAAGGACCTATGGATTTGTTCATGGGATTCCAGTAGGGAATCGAAGAGCTACTTTAGCTCGATAGATTGAAGAACAATCCTTGACTGGGAGGTCATTGGACCCTGCCAAGGCAAAGGTAGGAGGTTTGTGTCATGTGGCATCGGAGAGAGAATTTCATCTATAGATTTCAGGCAGAAGAGAATAAGAAGACAGAGTGAAATGCTTTGTGCGAGGAAATCTATTTGAAAGTAGGCATCATACATTTGACAACCAGGTGAGATGAAATTAGAAAATAAGATGGATAATGAAGGCCAAAGGAGTGTTTGAGGCAAAGATCACCAATAGAAAAGAAAGGCTGAGATGGACCAAGAGCTTAGCGAGATAAGAGAATGAATGGAGAATCTTCCAGTTAAAATGTAGGAGGATGCTAAGGTGCATTGGGTATATGAGTGGCCCATCAAGAAGAAGGTAAAATGGTTGATTAAGAAATTGTTGGCTAGAGGATAGGAAAAGATGTTGAGAGTTTGGCTGAAGCATGTTGAAAGCCTCAGAGGTGAAGAGGAGACGATTCACATCTATGAGCCAGAAACTGGGAAGAGTCTCAGTGATGGTGAGGAGAAGAGATCAGAGAAGGGTCTCAGAAACTTCCCGGTGAGCAGTGAGTGACTTTCAGGATTCCTAGAGGGAAATGAGAATATGTCAATGGTTGATATCAAAGACTTCCAAGTGGGAAGTGAAGAAAGTTTAGATTGCTAGGTGGGCAATGAGATGGTATCATTGGTGGATCTCATAGATTGTGAGGAGGGTAGGGAATAAATCCCATATTTACAGGTGGGAAAGGGAGAGAATATGAACTCAGTTGAGGGTTCATATTAGCAAGGACAGATGACGGAGGAAGACCATAGGAGTATTATGATCATTGGGGGAATTTGGATATTCCTACCAAGCATCCCAGTTGAGGCCAGAGTATGTGTTGTAGATGCAACAACAGAAGAAGGACAACCAGTAGTGATTGTCATATAAGAAATGGAACAGATGTTGATATCTTCCCCAATAGAAGAAGAGCATGTAGTTAAAATGTTTGCTCCATGGGAGAAGGAGTTAGAGATGATGGAGGATTGGTTGAACAATCCAAATCCAGTAGATGACTTCCATGAGAAAAAAATCATGCATATTGTGGGAGAAGAGAATTCAACAGAATTGCTCAGAAGTTTCAGCGAGGAAGCTAAACAGAAGATGATTGCATCATTGAATCTTGCAACAGAATATGAATCTGAATTCTAGTCTAAGGAGCAGCTGGAAGAAGTTGGAGATGAACCAGCAGAAGAACTAGCAAAAGCTAGTTAGTCAGAGGAAGAAGTTGAGAAACAACTCAGTAATGAGACTGCAAAAACGGATTTTGTAGGAGGGTGGAAAGATAAATCCACAGGAGATGGAGAAAACAGAAAGGGGGACCAAGATGATCGACCCATTGATAAAGAGGAGTTGCAGCAGAACATGCAGCATAAAGAGAGCCAACCACTAGAGAAGTTGGACAGGGAGATAGAATACATAATAAGGTTGATGTTGAGGTTAGCAGCAGAAAATTCTAGTGAGGAAAAGATGAGAAGAAGGAAGCCTTCCATAGAAGAATAGTTTGGAGCATATGGGCAACTCCAAAGAATAGTTTGGGATCCAGGTGGATTTCAATAGAGTCTGGAAGCTCATGAATAGGATCTCATGAATTGTTTGCAGAAGTGGATTATGATTCATTTGCATCGCTCCAACCCAGTAGCACACCAGCCAAACAACACTTTCAACCCGCATTCAAGGAAGGGAGAGGCGCCAGACCTCTCATTTTAAATTTTAAAATGAAATTAAATGTTTGTAAGGATAGAAGAACCAAATCGATGCCTTTGTGAACATAGTAGATAGAGTCGCCTTTAATGGTTGATAGTCTCATAAGATCTAGATCTAATTTGGACTAGACATCCATTTAATGTAATTCAATGCAAATTAATGAGAGTAGGTAGATGGAGGGAAAGGATCAAGGATCCCCTCTTTTGTAAAATATCTTTGTATCTAGATCCATTAGCATATAGGAGAATATAGATGATAGCATAGAGAAAAGAGAGAGAGAGAGAGAGAGGGTCGAGAATCTGTTGCAGTCCGAGATTTTGTAAACATTATGAACATGCAATCTAAGATTAATACAAAGAACAAGTTTTATTGCATATGATATCTCTGTGTTTATGTATTTGAAGGAATTCTATGTGTATCTTCATTGTATCCTGTAGATGTATGTTATATTCCATCTGTAGGGATAGACAGACTTTCTTTGTATGTGATTTTCTTATTTCAGTCTGGGTTTCTAATGGTCGAATGCAAGGGGTTTCATGACAGAGTGTTGAAGAATTTGTGAACTTTTGAAAAGAGGGCACATTTGAGTTCTATGTTGATTTCAGGCGAGAACGTGCTAGGAGGGCACACCAGACGAATCATTAACTTGGGAGAAGCTTCAAGGTTACTGAACACCTTGGAGAAAGGACTGTGCAGGGGAAGGCATAGAGAGAAAACAAAATTGTTGAGGATTCTGTGAAGTTCTGTTAGGCGGGCATTGAGCGTGTGTAAGGAGTGCAAGAAGGAGAAATGTTGGCCCTTGGGTATGGAAGCAAGTGAAGATCAAGGAATAAAAGGAAAAATGTGAACTTTGTGTAAGGCGTAGTGACTGTTATTGGGTCAAAGTGAGAAAAAGAGAAGAAAAGATGGAGTGAAGTCCGAGAAAGAAAGAGGTTGGATGAGGAGATCAAGGATGACAGATAAGAAATGAAGAAGGATCATGGACAAGTTAGCAAGCGGAAAAAGGCACCGTTGGATGATTTGGAGCACCGGGCAAGAAGAAAGGAAAGACATGCTGGAAAATCCCTGAAAATATGGATCAAAGTCGACCTAGGGTTTTAGACACCTAGGGTTTTGGTATATAGGGTTTTGGACATCTAGGTTTCGGCCTAAGGATGTCGGTGAGTGATTGTAATGTATAAATAAATGTCATGAGGGCCTAGTTTGGGTTGGTACGATATTGTTTTTGATATAGTTGTGTTGTTTATGTGAGTGATTATTGTATCAAGGGAGAGAAGTGTTGAGTGTGAGAGCCTTCTGGTATTGTAATATCTTCAGCTGGGTGTGAAGATCAACCCTGTAGCTGGGT
>SNQJ01S0026364.1:88573-101646 GCA_010110895.2 Picea sitchensis | reverse complement strand
GAATCAGATTAAGAATGTGTTGATTGAAGAGTTCAAGAAACCCAATTCAAAGTCACAATGTATTACATAGATGAAAGAGATCAAGCAAAAGGTGGCCAAACCTATTTGCGAGTTCGATCAGAGATTCAAAACCTTAACAGTTCGATTGACTTTTCATATCCCAGATGAACAGAACAAAGAATGGTTCATTGCTTCCCTCTTACCACACATTAGAGTTCCTCTGATGAAATAGAAGATTGCTTCATTGTCTGAGGTGTTGGAAGTCTCCATGAAGATAGAATCAGCCCCTATGGGAGAATCCATCTCAGGTATGAGCTATATCTTGAGTCAACTAACTAGTTTGTCTCTACAGGTCGAAGACATGAAGAAAGATTAGAGAAAAGATAAAAGAGAATACATCGGGTGCGTCAAATGCAGATCAGAAGGTAATGACAAGGAACATTGTCCCTTATTCAATGAATACTTGGCTTCTGGAGCTCCGAGCCCTTTGAAGCAAGTCACCTTACCTTGGTGCGAGGTATGCAGAAACATACAACGCCCTGGTGAGTGCTACTACATGAAAAGTTATGTTCAAACACCTACAAATTTGTATTGCACATTCTGTAAGTCCATGGGACATAATGATAGATATTGTAGGACTTACGATCTCATGCATGAAAGGTAAAGAGACATATACAAAATTCAAGGCGAGGTACAACAAGAAGTAAACACTACGCAGTATAACTCTCCTGGCAGAGGCAACTTCAATCCTCATGGTAGATTTAGAGGAAGAGGACGAGGAGGAGGAATGAGTCTAGGTCATGGACATATCATCTATTATAACTACGCACAACCAGGACACCTTGCAAGGGTTTTCCATAACCC
Organism: Picea sitchensis; assembly: GCA_010110895.2. NCBI lineage: Eukaryota > Viridiplantae > Streptophyta > Pinopsida > Pinales > Pinaceae > Picea > Picea sitchensis. The sequence goes on along the minus strand of SNQJ01S0026364.1, from coordinate 100,782 downwards.
TTGTACCACTTGCAACTACTGCATCTCAGTTGACCATGTTATAGAAGATTGTCATGTGCTGCTAGCTAAGCTCCAAGAAAGACGAGGACCTCAGCAGAACCCGCAAGTGAAACTGATATATGTTGAGCCTCGCAGAGAAGACCCTAGAGTCACTGTTATAACCAGAGGAGGCATTGTTACAGGAGAAGATAGACTGAACCAAGGGAATATTACAGAACACTCAGGAACCAGGAAGGCTATAGAGAAGACACAAATATTTGATGCAAAGAAAGAAAGACAAATGTTCAAGGAGGAAAGAAAAGAATTCATAGGAGACCAAGATTCTTCATCAAAGACAAGACCGAGAGTGAGAGAATATGGAATTCCTTTGGCATTTGATTAGTCTGCATCGCCAAAAGAAGGAAAAGAGGTAATTTTTGTATGCTTGTATTAAGTTGGTTCAATATGAAAGCGATGTACAAGAGTTACACAATTTAATCTGACAATATGAGTTAGGAAGAATAGACCCCTTACTGAATAGGGTAGTACACCAAATTGGTAAGAAGAGAAGGAAAAATAAGGAATTACATTTGATTGCTCAAATAGGAGAGTATGAGATAGACTATGTAGTTCTTGACCTAGGGTCAGAGGTCAATGCCATGACGAAGCAAACTTGGGTACTGATGGGAAAAATGAAGATGATCTATTCCCCTGTCAAGCTTAGGATGGATAATCAGCAAGTTGTAAGCAGTTTTGGCAGATTATAACATGTCCCTGTGGACATTGATGGAGTAAGTATTGTGGGTGGTAAATCCCCCTATGGACTACCACTAAGGTTTCTATAATGCATGCATAAATGACCTAAATTATCCTACTTTTTACCATCATCCCAATCATAAACCCCATTATTCATATGTAAATATAAGGTTAAAAAGATCAAGTTACTATACCTTTGTTTCCTTGTTTGTTGTTGATCCTTTAACGTTTGGTCGTTCCTTGACTCCAAATCTCCTCCAAAAGATGACCTACATTCATAAACATACAAACAAAGAAATCCAAACATTCATATGATCTATGAACTAATGGGTTAGAGATTCTATCAAAATATAATCAATATTAAACATCAAAAACCTCATATGGAGGGACGAGAAATTACTTATTTTATTAATCTCACAAGAGTAACTTACAATAGTGAGATCAACCATTGCTCCTTGAATCTGGTCCTGGGCTCCTCTTCAACTATGCTCCAACTACTTTTGTATATGCTTCTTTTGACACAATGGTTGCAAAAGGTTGGGGCAAAGGGAATGCAAAATCAGGTAGAGTTTCATTATAATTATTTTCCTCCTTTCAAATGGGACCCCTACCCCTTATTTTATAGGCTAGAAAGGGATAGGTATTTGGTCGAGTGACCGGCTATGGGAGGTTAAATGGTTTAGGTAACTTACCCAAAACTGTGTGTTCCATCTGAAACTTTCCATTTTTCATGCTTTTGTAGGTATATGCGGGTTGTAGTGGGTCATCTAGCATATATACGCATGCAGTAGTGGAGCAGGGCATGTGTGCCTTAAAAAAGGGTGTTTTTAAGAAGATTTGTTCAGTAGTGTCTTGGAAAAAATGGAAAATGAGATGGCCTGATGCTAGGTATGCATGTCTGGTGAAAATTAGGGTTATAATAGATGCCCCCTAATGTGTGAGGTCATAAGAGAATTTGATGTCCGAAATACATTACCAATATTCACCAACGTACGAAGCAAGTGAGCCCAGGGACCAGAGTTCGGGAGGTGCCATAATTAAAATAAAAATTGTCTCACCGAGGCGGGCATACCCATGCTTAGAATCAAATAAAATCATGGCTTCCAATCAAATACACTATATATCCATATCATATAACTATATAAATTGTAGCCGCGATCAATACACAGTGGATATACATCTCGAAATCAAAAATACATGTATAGTATCCATCTTCAAGAAGAGAATAAGGCCTGATGGCTAGAAATGAGGCCTTTAGAGCTCGAGCAACAGCTTCAAAATCTTCACAACTCGGGTAGGAGTGTAATATGAGTGTGCAACTTCACTACCCAGAGGTCTTTGACGGCTTGTCAGGAATGGGCTAGAGGATTTTGATAATCAGGCTGAGGGCTCCATGGATTTTGATTTTAACGAGTGTGAAGGAAAAAGGTCACATGACGATCTTTTCAATTTTAGGGAGTTTGAAAAGAGCTTAACTATGGACTCCGTGGGGGTTCCTTTTTGGTCAATTGGGTCTCTAAGGTCCGAAAAAGGGGTAAAATTATACCTGAGAATACTCTTCTAGAGAACCAAGGATTCTAGAGTATACCTTTGTTCATACATTTGACCATCCTAGCCGAAAATGGGGTAAACTACCTTCGAACAGTTGTGCCTTCAAATTTCGGTTTAGCGAGCGTGAAGGTCAACAATATCGCTCGACAATATTTTCATTTTTAGAGGGTCTGAAAAGGGATTAAAATAAGACCCGTTGTGTTTTGGGAGTCCTAAGGGTGAGGTCAAGTGAGATAATGAATCGTTCAAATGAGGCACATAATTTTAATGAGGCAAAACTAAAAAGGAATCCCCAGCCTATAGTTATTAGTGACAGCATGGACGCCAAAATGCAACCAGGATCTACCTAGGGTGCCCATGTACAGGTAGGCTCTACCACGAAATTACAACACTTATAGAGAAAAAAGAGGGTTCCACATCACAATTCGGTGGCATCGATCCTATGGAAAAGTGAAAAAGACAATGAGTTGTAACCAGTGGAAGTGGAAATCTATCTTACATGCACAAAGTTGAAAAAATGACTTTTCACCAAAAGACCTTTAAAATGACCCAAATCGCCAAAAAGATCCCAAATACCCAAAGTAACAGTTATTGTAACATCCCCTATGAAACTCTTGAACCATATGAAATGATTTTCAGATTAGAAAAAACGACAAAGGGGTCCAAAAAATGACAAAAAGTGGCCCAAAAGTCTATAAATAGAAGTTGACAGCTCATTATCACCATTGCTAATTGTGAAATTGACTAAAATCAAAAAATACCCCTTTGTGAAAAGAGTTGATTCTGAGAGCCTCAGTGGATGAAACAAACTTCTGCTTGGACCAAGTTAGTACATATTAACCCATCTTGCAATACAACTCTTCCTTTATGAATTTCTTTTAGTTTTTTGAAGGGGCATTGACCTTTAAAAAGGTCGACCCTACGTATACATGGGTTGTCCTATGATAGCCCACGTGTGCACGCATCCAGAGGAAAGACTGCACACGTGCACACTTGACTGTGTGTATTACAACCCGCGTATACTCTCTAAGATGTTGAAAAAAAAATAAAAAAATGCAAGAGCTAATCTCTCCTAAACATGTAAATTGTAGGATGTATGTTCATTGGAGAGAGAGAGAGCATGAAGACATTGATTTTCTGGTCGGTGAGGACTCTGCTGCTATCATTGTATTGGCTCAATGTGGTCTATTAAAATTCTTCCAGTGTTCATTCACGTGGGCACAACCCATGATAATGAATTCCTTTGTTGATTATTGGCATCCTGACACAGAGGCCTTCATGCTTGAGGGAAAGTTGTTGACTCCAATGACTGAGGATGTTTACTTCTTGACTAGCCTCTCAAGGAGAGGGGAACCAGTCAATTTTTGCACTTTTCCCTAGAGGACTCTCAACATAGAGGATTTGATTAGACTCCATTGTAAATCTGGTACAAACAAAATGGGCACATAGGTGCCGATAAGCAAGATCTCGGACCTATCACTAAAAGTGATGGTTTTTCTTATTGGGTGGATCACTGGGTCTGTATCTTTGCATTAGGCTTTCTGGGTGCACATGAATTGTGCGGTTCAATGATTAAATGCACAAATTTCTGACTGGAGCACCACATTACTGGATTGTATGAAGAGGTAGCTAACAGAGTGTTGAATGCAGAGACATAGAAACTTTGGGTTTGGGACTATTATTTATGCTTTCTTCTTCTTTAAGAGTCCCTAGTTTTAGTCCTAGAGAGATGATATAAGGAAACCAGGCCTCTCACCCCATGCTATGTAGATGGGCAGAGTTGTTGCCACGATAGAGGGGAGGAAGGACTATTGAGGCCTTTGATGACAAGTTTTTTTCTTGGTGGGCGCGATAGATTCCGGCCATAGAGGACTACCCCTATGTCGGGATCAATGTCTCTAGAGATCCTGAGATGCAGATACCTCCCGGAGAGGAGAGAGGAGAGATGGGTAAGTTTGTTTTTTTTGTTTTAGGAAGTTATTTAATTTTTTTGTTTTTTGATATATATCAAATTGTTTTGTGTACCATAGTATCTGACAACTATGTATCTATTCTATGCATATGTGGGGCCAGTGTGTCCAATGGAATTTTCGAGGACTAAGTGGCGTCCTTGACCAGAGGTAGGACCAGCTGCGGCTGGTGGACCAACAACAACAGGGGGACCTCTAGCCGAAGAGGCTGAGAGAGTATTGAGACGGGTAGAGTGAAACCTCACCACGCTTACTAGGACAATCCCCATGGCAGAGATCAAGGATCTCCCACCGTTCGTGAAGACTCATTTTGTTGGGGTACCATGGACTTGGGTCCGTATTTTTCGACATCTAGCTAACGTCGTTGTTCACTATGTCAGGGCCCACAGGCCCTGCCCTTGGCTTAGACTAGACTTATTATGTGTCGAGGGCACCTTTTCTATATTTTTGAGGGCATAAGCCCCGTGACTCTTTACTGGACACATATTTTTTGAGGTGCTCACACCCACTTATGTACTCTAACACTTTGCGATATATATATGTGTATTTACATCTTTTTGTGTTTTATGGATTACATTCATTTTCGAATGTATTTACATGTGTGTGTGTTTTTTTCTTACATGTGGGAAAGAAGCCAATCTAATATATGATTAGCTAGAGTATTTGTAACTTGATTTAATCTCCTAGGAACATGGATATATGTAATGTAATCAAAGCTTCATTCTAAGAGGCGTACCCTAAGGAACCATCGGTGTAGAGTAGGATCATGAATGCAGTAAACTCCATTTAATTGAGACACAACCAACTGAGCATCTAAATAGACCCAGAGGTGAGAGATACCAAGCGACAAAGCATCACGAAGCAACTCAATAACTGTGTTGTATTTGGAGACATTGTTTGTGGTGTCACCTAATCAAATACCTCCTGAAGATAGAAACTAGCCCTGAGGTCTGAAAATCACCCAAGCTGCGGAGGCAAGCCTACGAGTGTGCGGACTAGAATTGTCCGTGAATCCAATAAACACTCATGATTCACTTGACATCTGCCACAATGAAAAACATAACATAAAAAATGACACGTCCATAAAACCAAAAGACAAAACTAAAAAGTGATAGTACACAGACTATACATATGTTACAAAAAGTCACCCAAGGTGACCCACCTATGAGTAATACTTCTTGAGATAGAGCCCATTTCTAGGCTCCGCCAAAACATTTCCCTCAAATTCCACTAGATGATAAGCGCCCTTCTATAGTACTTATTTCACGATGAAAGGTCCAAACCACATGGGTTTGAACTTGCCTGCCCCTAGGAGGTCCTTATATTGGTCGTATACTAGGACAAGGTTGCCTTTAGAGAAAATCTAAGGACGAACGAACCGATCATACTGACACTTGAATGTTTGTTTGTGAGCCTCGCTAGACAAGGCCACATCACGACATTGCTCATTGAGTTGTTAGAGGTATAGTAATTTCTCTTCAAGTGGTGACATTTCTGGCAATAACTGTACTGCCAACTTTAAAGATGGGATCTGGCAAATTCCAGCCCGTAAACGAGTTGAAAAGGTGAGAATCTAGTTACGGTCTTAACAGATGTTCGGCAAGCCCATAATGTCGATTATAACATCAAATGCCAATTTGACTTGGCCGAATTGATCGTTCGTTGTAGAATGGTCTTAAGAGATTTATTGACATCTTCCACCAGACCATTCACTTGTCGACAGTAGGGCGATGAATGTTCTTGCTGCAACACAAGATTTGAAATTAAATCGGTCATCATTTTATTCTGAAAGTGACTACCATGGTCAGTGAAAATCTCTCTCGGGACACCGAACCTTGCTATTATCTGGTTGAACAAAAAGAGATTTGATGTCTCCCCGTCATCTTTGAACATTGGCATAGATTTGACCCACTTGTGTGTGGGAGTCGGATTGAGGTTGGTAGAATCTCACTGAACTATCAAGTATGCAACTTTTTTCATGGACAAAGGAATGGCCATGCCATGGTGCTCTGTCCCTTCCATCTTAGTTGATGGGGAAGGAAGAGTCCACAGATCGTTAAAGTACGTCATGTGAAACGATGATATTTGAAAKATTTCGACCCGAGGTTGGTCGGGGTCAACCGACATGTAATGGGCATTTTCGGTCGGAGGCGGGTAATGAAAAGTACCCATCAAAGGTGGGCACAAACCAAACCTTACATTGATGATGTCAGGCTGAGGGTTATCAATCATTGGGACCATGGAGACTCTCGATGAAGGGTTAAGACGAGGGAAGGATAATTGATCAATGGTCATGATCTGGCCCTCATGTGGAAACAATAAGACCCGGAAAAATGTCGTGACCACTCCTTGCATAGAATAGGTTCAACTCCTTCCTAACAAAAGATTGTAGTCGAGATATGCATCGGCCACTTCAACTTCAATGCACATGGTTTTTCCCCCTAACTGCATGGGGAAAGACGGAATGATCCCATGTGGTCAGAAAGAACGACCACCAAAGGCTGTAAGAAGAGTAGGTGACGGAGAAAAAATGAGTTTTCCTATGGCCTTCCAACATGCTAAAGACATCACGCATGTTGAGGTGCCATCATCCACCACTGTACGAAAAATATTCGAGGTAAAAATTTTCGTGGTGTAAGACACTACTATCTGAAAAGCTACATGGTAAGGAAGACAAGGTTTTAAGTTAGTCGTATAAAGCATGATTGTTCCCGGATTACAAGTCTCAACATATCCTAAGGCAGCTAATAGAGCCTTTCTCTGGGAAGGGCAACTTTGCAGGACTTCCAAAGAAGACATCGCACAAGGGGTTTGTGATAAATCCTCCACCACAGAATAGTTCTGGGCGGCTCATGTGTTTGGATTGTGAGAAGATTTCTTGAATGCACCTTTTGGTATGTGTGTCATTGTTTCACCCAATGTATTCTCAATCTAGAGAGGAAAAGGTGGGTTTTCAACTTCTTTACCCTTCTCAGAGGTTCTTGGTTTTCCATAATCATGTGCTCTAGTCAATATATAGGCATCACCTTTCATCATATAAAAATTTACGGATGAAGGATTACTCAAATATGGAGGGGGTCCTTGACTACCACCTTCCGCGCTCGAGGAGGCTTGAGTTAGATTTTGCCCGTGTAGAAACGAGTTCTTTAACATGGTAGGTTGTTGTTGTGCCAATAACTTCTGGGCCTCCACAAGCCGAGGGCACTGATGGGTTGGGTGGTCTTCCTTGCAAATATTACAAGGATACATTGACTTCTTCTTTTCAGTGTCTCCCCCACTAGCATTATTGGTGGGTTTCTTATCCCCCTTACCCTCCTTTTGTTGTTTCTTCTTTCCGTCATGCTACTGGGTGGCCTTTGGGTTTTTCATTTTCACAATGTGTACATTTGACTTTTGGGTAGGGGGAACAACCTAACTGGTGGTATGGTTGGACGCTGTCTGTTGTATCAACAATTGTTGCAATTGATTTGATAATGCATCAATGGGTTTTGTTTGTGCTGAACCAATAATGCCATCGGTATATGGTCCAGATCTTTGTCTAGTCTTGTCAAGTATTGACCTCGGTGCATCTAGAAAAATATCGTAAAGTAAACCAGATTGAGAGTAAATCAGTTCTAGTTGTTGAGCTCTCATTATCACATCTTCCTCGGAAAACACCCTAGACATTGCAACTTCTTTAGAAAAATGGGGTACCAAAGACTTAAGGAACCACTCAAGAAGAGTGATGGTGGGACTGACACTTTAATCAAATTATTTCGATGTCTCCATTCTCGAATGTGATCCAAGATATGGTTTGCTTTTGTCTTCTTGAAGTTGGGCAACAATTCAGTGTCGGCATCATTTCATAGAGGTAATTGGAAATGGTCTAAGAAAGCCATTGCCAATTCACCAAAGGAAGAGTATCATGAGTGGTCGAGCTCGATGTACCATTTTGTAGCATTCCCTATGAGAGTGCGTTGAAACAATTGCAACTGAATGGAGTCGTCTCTTAACGAGTTGGACAAGAACCATAAGTGGAAGGCAGTCACATGATCACTAAGATCTTCATTAGGCTTGGCCTCAAACTTTGGAATGTCTGAAGGCAACTTCGTTGGCATAGGAGGCCAACTCAGATAATGACAGATGGTGTCATTTAAAAGCGTTGTCAAATTTGGCAAGTGCAGGGTTGCCAGAAATGGTAGTTTGGGTTGTGTATTGTAGCGAGGGAAAAAGGATCCTGGAGTTTGACTAGCATCAGGTTGTCAGGAAAAGTTAGGTTGTTGGCGAGGGCTCTAGTAATAACCATGGTCATGACTAGTGTATGGATTTTTCTCTTGTTGAGACATCATCGGATGGTTCCCATAATAGGACGTAAAGGGTTGAGCTTGTGTCGCATTCCAAGGATTTTGGGAGGGGTTTCCCCCTACCGATCGGACGGGCATAAGCGTTGGTCCTTGCCCAGGGTTCCACTAGGTATGGAAGGGGTTGCCCTCGATTGGCATCCCTGGAAAGAGGACTGGTCCCTACCATGGATTCCAAGGTCCTTGTGAGGAAGGAATTCCTAAGTGTGCCCTCTGTGTAGGAATAGTACCCTGTACAGGATGTGGTTGTCCATAAATGGGGTTACCCCCAGTCGAAATGGCAGCTGATGAGAAAGCGTTGTTACCAAACGCGTTGAACAAAGAGAAAGGTTTTGAACCAACCGACATGTTATAAGGAGGGAGTTTTTGACTACTTGCTCCAAACAAGTTTATATTAGTCCCAACAGAGTGTTGAGGAACCCCATCGAGTGAGGGGGACAAAGGGGGTATATAACCCCCGCCATAAGGGAAAGAGATAAAGGGAGCTAAAGTGCCCCCCATAGATCCTTGTAGAGGAACATTGGAACTTACTACCCCCAGATCTAAAGTTTGTAGAGTGGAGGAGGAAAGTACAGTACTCGTACCGAAGCCAGGCATCCCGTATGAGAACGGAGGGCCTGTCGCGTTTTGGGTAAACAGAGAATTTATCGCCAACATGGATGGAATCAGACCACTTCTTGAGGTAGAAGTATTCTATACCATAGTGGCCCGGATCGATGATGGTTGGTTAGGAGGTGGAACACTCACTATAGTGACATTCATGAAGGAAATATGAGTATTCCCTGAACAAGTAGAAACATTTTCTTCCATTGTTTCTTGTGACACTACCTGACGCTCGTAAGGTAGAACCTGTACAATGATGGGCGTTGATAGATCATTGATGGGAGGGTTATATGGACCAAGATCTTCTTCTCTGAGGTCAAAAATGATTGGTTCCTCCAAAATCAAATGTTCTCCTATCGAAGATGGTTTGGGCACAGTTTCCTGTAACCCGATTGTCTCAAAAGACCCTTGTTGGTCTAGTTTTCGCCTTAGCAGTGGCAGGGGGGTTCGAGGTCAACCGGTGGCAGGTCCAAAATCCTTCATGACCGACGAAACACCTGATCCTCCATAGTGCGAGAATATCAAAGACACACTAGGGAAATCTATAATCATTTGAAAACTAGCACGCACTAGAAAAAGTACCTATGAGATCAAACAAGAAGTCACTAGCTAGTTGGAAGAACAGTTACAACAACCAACACTAGAGAAACTTACCAGTGCAAGTGCAACTCGAATATGGAAGCACTATCTGGGTATACTCTGCAAAGAGTGGCCCAATGTCTGTCCTAGGTACCATGGTATACCCCTGTTGTCACTTGTGTAAGCCACTAGAAAGATAGGCAACTAGGTTTCCAGCGCGCAAACATTCACTAGGCGGGTACAGTTGATAGTCGGGTGGACCACAATGAGCAAGGTATCAAGCCCAAAACCTATCAAGGGTATCGACAGAATTTTTTCTAGAAGATGACTGAGGACCTTGAACCGATTCGAGACCCACGAAGCTCTGTGGCAAATGAAATCAACGAAATCCCAAGATAAGCCCTCTATATGCATTCCCCACTATGCTTGGTTCATCTTTGGAGCAGTTATCTCCGCTACCTTTCCTTACGCGACCTCGTGTTTAGCCCCTATGTTAGAGGGGGGTCGCAGATAAATTTCACGATCTTGGATTTTTGACACTCCCTAGCATAGACTCTTATGTTTGTTTTAGCAGCCTTGAAGAGTTTCCTCTCCAATCCTAAATCAAGGCTCTAGCCTAGACTAGTTGATGGACCCTACAAACATAAAGTCTAGTTGATTTTAATTAATCTTTAATTTTAGTGGTTGTCTTAAGTCAAAGGGAACGAAAATGAAACCAATGATGTTTTTCAGAGACGAAAGAGAAGAGCATATACTGAAACTGAAAACAAATTACTTATTCACAAATTCAAATTTGCACATTCAAACTCTTTAACAAACTTTTCAAACTTTTTTTCCTAATATCTTTTAACAGAAAACTCAAAAAAATATTTCACTTGACTAGGAGCTACTTATTTTCCTAAGTCAACAACGAAGAACTTACGAAAAAAAATATTTTTCCTGATGATTAATGCAAACAACCAACTACTTAACCAAAACCAAGAAATATATATACAGTTTTTATTGTTTAATGCTTAAAAAGAAAAAAGGGAAAAATGACGACAAGTAAAGACCAAGAAAATAATTCTAGTCTAAGCGCAGATCACAAAGAGTTATTGACAATAACACACAAGACGATTGAAACAGACTCTCACAGTTGTCTAAAAACCCTTTTACAAAAAAACAGAGGAAAAATATTTTAATGAAAAAGAAAGCTATGTTGTAATCAAACCTAAGCTACACACTGGTATGACAGAGACCCAGACTAGATCAAGAAAATCCCTGAGAGGTGTGACTCTTGATAGGGAAGAGGATGGCTGCCTCTTCTAAAAAACAAATTTCTCAATAGGTACGCTACTGACAGTTCAACATCTAGCATATGTACATGTGTTGTGCAAGGTTAGGGTGTGTATAGACGCGTGCAGGCCTACTACAGGCCCCGTGTACCTCTACAACTCCTCAAAAAATTGAAAAACAAGCAATCAAGAACTGGCAGGGAGTACTGGTATTGAGAACCGAAATCCGTTGAAGACACAGAAACTTAATTTAACAGAAAAATATGCAAGGAAAATTTGTTAAAACAAAGGTAATCTGAGGTTATACCTAGGCTACATACCTCAACAACAGAGACCAGAATTAGATCCAGAAAACTTGTTAAGGTCCTAACCCGCACATAGGTAGATCAATGTATTCGGATGTAATAAAGGTCAATATTAATAAGGCCTTTCAATAAAATAGAATAAGGCAGATGTAAGAATACCTATAGAAGCTTCCGCTTCTAGAAGGATATTCCTCTAGATGCTTCTCTTAATAGACATATTTAGTATAAATAAGGGTCGAGGGTATGAAAACCCTAGCTTGAAGATTATTGTAACAGAGCATTTCTCGACTGGAGGTTTCCCCTTCGAAGAGGCCTGTGAACCTTTCTTTCTGAATCAAAGTGATATTTCAGTTGTTGTTCTCATATTATTTATGTGTTATTGTGGAGATTATGCTGGTTATATTACTTTTATTTTGCCATTTCTAGCATTTTATTTCTTCTCTGCTTATTTATGATATCTGGTATCTTGCAAGTGGTATTAGAGCACTTTCCTTAGTAGAAATTGTGGGTATTTTTTTTTCCAAGGTAGAGACGTGTTCCAACATCTTTAAGCCACATATATTTGTCATTATGTGCATAAACCCGTGGTTGAGGGATTCATACACGTAGGAAATAAAAGTGGTTCTTAAGTGCAGATTTGTTGACCACCCTTGTAACCCATGTTGGTACACCTTCGAGTGGTAGCGCATCAGACAACACCTGTGTACATATCGGCCTAGATTTCCTGAAGCCCTCTTTAGATAAACCTATTGGTCGCCGGACTGCTATAGTGTCACCGAGAACAACACTCGGGAAGATACTCTCTAGTACCTGGGTAGTCGGGTAGTACGGCTAAGGGTACGGTCTATCCTC
>SNQJ01S0026364.1:31851-80829 GCA_010110895.2 Picea sitchensis | reverse complement strand
AAAACCATGGAGCAGAAAGCAGAGGTTGTACTGCACATTCAGGAATCGAAGTAAAACAGGAAGCTCAGGTCTGAAGTGCCTTGGGACAATTCATAGGTGAGTGTTGGGGGCCTATTGGCCCTTGGGTATGGAAGCAAGTGAAGATCAAGGAAGAAAAGGAAAAATGCGAACTTCGCGCAATACACAATGACTGTTATTGGGTTGAAGTGAGCAAAAGAGAAGAAAAGATGGAGAGAAGTCCGAGAATGCAAGTGGTTAGATGAGGAGATCAAGAATGACAGATAAGAAAGGAAGAAGGATTGTGGATAAGTCAACAAGAGGAAAAATCCACCATTGGATGCTTTGGAGCAACGTGTGAGAAGAAAGGAAAGACAGGCTAGCAAAGCCCTGAAAATATGGTTCAAAGTTGACCTAGGGTTTTAGACACCTAGGGTTTTGGTATCTAGGATTTTGGACATCTAGGTTTCGGCCTAAGGATGTCAGTGAGTGATTGTAATGTATAAATAAAGGTCATGAGGGCCTAGTTTGGGTTGGTACGATATTTTTTTTGATCTTGTTGTATTTTTTATGTGAGTGAGTATTGTATCGAGAGAGAGAAGTGCTGAGTGTGAGAGCCCTCTGGTATTGTAATATATTCAACTAGGTGAGAAGATCAACCCTGCAGATGGGTGTGCAGGGAGGGGAGAGAAAGAGAGGAGAAGATAAGAGATCTTCTAGCTAAGAGCACAGACAAGAACTGTATGCTTCATCTTAATATATTATAAAGAATAGCTATGTGGACCTAACCCTAGAGAGAGGGTGAACCACGTATATTTGGTGTTGTGTGTGATTGATATTCTATCTCTGTCATTGATATATTATGATTGCATTATTGTGTTAGATCTGATAAGTAGATTTGAAGATTATATCTAAGCTAATAAGTGATCTATGAATTTTGCGTTACCCTTGTGTTAGATCCACTTGATATTCCCCTTGGTTGTAGACATCCCTATTCTGAAACCCCCCAATAACTGCTTTGGGTGATACTACATCTTCTTCACAGGTGTTGCTGAAAGGGCTAGTAGTTAAGGCTTGTTGGTGCGCTCTTGGAGCTGAACCCTGGGTCTTCCCTATGCCAGCAAGAACTTTATTTTGAGATCAGAGATAAGAAAAGTGTCAAGGAGAAGACACCTACAGAGTTACTAAATACTCTATCAGCTCAGCAAGGAGTGCTTGAGCATAAGTTGTGAAGAGGACACTTATATCCCTTCAAGGAGTGAAAGGGTTGTTACAGAGTTGTTGAACACTCTGGAGGAAGACTTGTGAAAGGAGAACACCCGACCAACACTCAGAAAAAGTGTTGAAAGACATCCATCTAAAGGCTATTCAAGCACAATGAGTCTGCAAAGAAGAAAAAAATTTCAAGTTCGTAATCTTAGAAGGAATAGTGCCTTTGCGCATAAATTTCCAATAGAAAAGCGAAATAGGTCGAGAAACCCTTCGAGGTTTCAGAGAGAGTAAATATCAGAAGAGATAGTACGAGGAGTGTGCAAGAGTGGACTTATTCAAATTCTAGAAATATCAGGAGGAGTAGTGCATAAATCGTACGGAGAGAGAAAGTGTGTGCTAGGGCCGAGGTCAATTTAAATTTCCAAAGCTCATGAGAGATGACATTTTCAGAACATAGATAAGACCAAATTCATTGAGCTCGCAGAGGAATCAAAGGTCGAAACCTTTGAAACGTTGGAAATATTCCAAGTCAGGGAGAAGTTTCAAGCTCAGGAGGAGGAGCATCGATAGCCATTAGATCAGCTGCAGAGGGGGAAGATCTCCACCATTGAACCTACATGCAGATACTTAGAGGGACAAGAGTTGGGGAAATATATATGGGTCGTTAGATCTAAGCACGTGGACCAACAGTCGTTGGATCCGAAGGAAGGTGCATGAGTGTTAAACCCTTCGATAGTGTACAAAAGAGTGGAATTTGTGAAGTCCCGAAGTTTGGAAGATATTGGAACCGTCCTTCATCAGAGGACATGTGGCAGTAGATCCGAGGAGTTCGTGGGATCAAATATCGGGAGATTTTCAAGGAACAGGGGATAAAATTCACTATAGGCAAATTCGCTAAATAATTCTTGACCATTGGATCCGGGGTGACAGGTGGCGGAGATCCACATACGTCGGGTGATCGGAAGTTCAGGGAGCTGGGAGTTAAAATGATCCTATTTGTCCATCGAGAGAGACACATGGTGAGAGTTCAGCATTTCACTGACTCGCACAAGAAAGAAGTCAAAGGGAAGAGTTTAAAAAATTGCGAGGCCCAAAGTTGTGATTAGATATGAGCCATCAGATCAAAGAAGGAGCATGCACCATTGGTGTTCTACAGAGAATATTTTGGGGTTTAAGGGATCAAAATATATGAGATGATTCTTTTGACATCGCGATACATGAAATCCTGAAACACATTTTGAGTTGGTGCCTGGTTTATCCCATCGTCATAGTTGAAGGAACCTAGATAGAGGAGATAGTGCCAAGAGAAATCGTCGATCGGGACATTGGGGATCGGGAGTTCGAGAAAAAGGAGTCAGGAGTGACTCRCATGAAGGATTACTAAAATTGCTAAACGTGACATGSMTTTTAGTTAGGCCTATGGTCACGACCAATGATTACATGGAGGGAKCTCACGCCTACTACTTGTTCGTGCGGTCTGAGTCTCTAAAGGACCTATGGATTTCTTCATGGGATTCCAACAGGGAATCAAAAATCTTCCTCAGCTCGATAGATTGAAGAAAGATCCTTGACCGGGAGGTCAGCAGACCCTGCCGAGGTAGAGGTAGGGGGTCTATGTCATGTGGTTTCAGAGTGAGAATTTCATCTGTATATTTAAGGAGGAAGAGAAGAAGAATACATAGTGAAATGATCTGTACGAGGCTATCTGTTTGCACGTAGGCAACATACATTTGACAACCAGGTGAGTTGAAACTAGAAAATAAGATGGCTACTGAAGGCCAAAGGTGTGGTTGAGGCTAGAGGACAGGAAAATCTGTTGAGAGTGTGGTTGAAGTATGTTGAAAGCCTCAAAGGTGAAGAAGAGATGGTTCACATCTGTGAGCTAGAAACTAGGAAGAGTCTCAATTATGGTGAGGAGAAGAGATCAGAGAAGGGTCTCATAAATTGCCTGGTGAGCAGTGAGGGAATTTTAGGTTGCCTAGAGGGAAATGAGAATAGGCCAATGGTTGATCTCAAACACTTCCAGGTGGGCAGTGAAGAAAGTTCATATTTCCAGGTGGGAAATGAGATGGGATCATTGCAGGATCTCATAGACTACCAGGAGGGCAGGGCAACAATCCCAGATTTCTAGGTGGGCAAGGGAGAGAAGATGAACTCAGTTGAGAGTTCATATCATCAAGGAGAGATGGTGTAGGAAGATCATAGGAACATTCTAATCATTGGGGGAATTCATATATTCCTACCAAGCGTCCCATTTGAGGATAGAGTATGTGATGTAAATGCAACAACAGAAGAAGGACATCCAGTAGTGACTGTCATAGAATAAATGGAACAGATGTTGATATCTTCCCCAGCAGAAAAAGAGCATGCAGTTAAAATGTTCGCTCCATGGGAGAAGGAGTTAGAGATGGTGGAGGATTGGTAGAACAATACAGAGCCAGTAGATGACTTCCATGAGAAGACAGTCATGCATATTGTGGGAGAAGAGTAGACAGCAGAATTACTCAGAAGTTTCAGCCAAGAATTTGAACAAAACATGACCATAGCATTGAAGCCTGCAGTAGAAGATGAATCAAAATTCCGGTCTGAGGAGCAGTTGGAAGAAGCTGGAGATGAACTAGTAGAAGAACTGGCATAAAATTGTTTGTTAGAGGAAGAAGTTGAGCAACAACTCAGTAATGAGACTTCAAAAATGGAGTTTGCAGTAGGGTGGAAAGATAAAGCCACAGGAGATGGAGAAAATAGCAAGGGGGACCAAGATGATCCACGCATTGATAAAGAGGAGCTGCAGCAGAATAGGCAACATAAAGAGAGCTAGTCACTAGAGGATTTGGACAGGTAAATAGAAGAGATAAGAAGGATTATGTTGAGATCAACAGAAGAAACTTCCAGTGAGGAAAGGATGAGCACAAGGAATCCTGCCATAGCAGTGGGGAAGAAGCAGTAGCAGCAGCAACAAAGTAGTGGAGCAGATGGAAAGCTACAAAGAATAGTTTGGGATCTAGGTGGATTTAAACAGAGTCGGGAAGCTCATGAGAAGGATCTCATGAATTTTTCAGAGCAGTGGAGTATGATACAGGAGCATCGCTCCAACCCAACAATGCACCAGTCAGACAACAGATTCAGTGCACATTCAAGGAAGAGAGAGGCGCCAACCCTCTCATTTTAAATTTTGAAATGTAATTAAATGTTTGTAAGGATGGAATATCCAAATTGATGCCTTTATGGAGATAGTAGATAGATTCGCCTTCAATGGTTGACAGGATGATAAGATCTAGTTATGATTCGGACCAGATTCTGGCAGAAACTAGATGTAAATTAATGAGAGTAGGTATATGGAGGGAAAGGCTTGACGAACCCCTCTTTTGTAAAATATCTTTGTATCTAGATCCATTAGCATATAGGAGAAGATATATGATAGAATAGAGAAGAGAGAGAGAGAGAGAGTCGAGACTATGTTGCAGTCCGAGCTTTTGTAAACAATGTTAACATGCATTATGAGATTAATACAAAAAGCAAGTTTTCCTGCATATGATATCTCCATGTTTATGTATTTGAATGAATTCTATGTGTGTGTTCATTTTATGTTGTATATGTATGTTAGATTCCATCTGCAGAGATATACATACTTTCTCTATTTGTGAGTTTCTGCTTTCACTATGGGTTCTTAGTGGCCAAATGCAAGGGGTTGGATGATAGAGTGTTGAAGACTCTGTGAGCCTGTGTAAAGAGGGAACATATGATTTCTGTGTTGAATTCAAAAGAGAACGTGCCAGGAGGGCACACTAGATGAATCATTAACTTGGGATAATCCTCAAGGTTACTGAACACCTTGGAGGAAGGACTGTGCAGGGGAAGGCATAGAGAGGAAACATAATTGTTCAGGATTTTGTGAAGCTCTACAAGGCAGGCATTGAGCGTGTGCAATGAGTGCACGAAGGATAACTCTTTTTCAATTGTAGAGATAAGATAAGTGTCAAGGAGAAGAAACTTACAGAGTTACTGAATACTCTTTTAGCTTAGCAGGGAGTGCTTGAGCATAAGTTTCCAAGAGGGAACTTATATCCCTTCAAGGAGTGAAAGGGTTGTTACAAAGTTGTTGAACACTCTAGAGGAAGACCTGGGAAAGGAGTGCACCCAACCAACACTCAGACAAAGTGTTGAAAGACATCCATATGAATGTTATTCAAGCACAAGGAGTGTGGAGATAAGAGAACTATTTAAAGTTCGTAAGCTTAGAAGGAATAGTGCCTTTGCACACAAATTTCAAATAGAAAGGAGCAGTATGTCAAGAAACCCTTCGAGATTTCAGAGAGAGTAAATCTCAGAAGAGATAGTACAAGGAGTGTGAAAGAGTGGACTTATTCCAAGTCTAGAAATCTCAAGAGGAGTAGTGCATAAATCGCACGCAGAGCGCAAGTGTGTGCTAGGGCCGAGGTCAATTTCCATTTCCAAATCTCAGGAGAGACAACATCTTCAAAACGGAGATGATACCAAAGTCATCTAGCTCATAGAGGAATCAAAGGTTGAAACCTTTGAAACGTTAGAAATCTTCCAAGTCAGGGAGAAATTTCAAGCTCGGGAGGAGGAGCATCGACAACCATTAGATCAGTTGTAGAGGGGGAAGATATGGACCATCGAATCTATGTCCAGATAATAAGAGGAACAAACACAGAGGAAATAGATCTGGTTCATCATATCTGAGTGCGTGGACCAATAGTCGTTGTATCTGAAGGAAGGTGCATGAGGGTTAAACACTTCGATAGTGTACAGAATATTGGAATTTTCTAAGTCTCGAAGTTCCGAATATATCAGAACTGTCCATCATCAGAGGAAATGTGGCAGCAAACCTGGGGTGTTCATGGAATCATATTTCAGGTTATTTGTAAGGAACAGAGGAAACAGTTCTCGATAGGCGAAGTCATGAATTCATTATGGACCATTGGAGCCAAGGTGACAAGAGGAAGAGATCCACATACATAGGGGGATTGGACATTCAGGGAGCTGGGAGCCAAAACGATCCTAGCCAACCATCAAGAGGGACACGTGGCGAGAGTTCAGTGTTTCGTTGACTCGCACAGTAGAGAAGTCAAAGGTAATAGTTTAAGAACTCGTGAGGCTCGAGCTCATGATTAGATATGAGTCGTCAGATCGAAGAAGGAGTGTGGACCGTTGATCTATCACAGAGTATATTTTAGGGTTTCAAGGATCATAAGATCTGAGACAAAGAGTCTTTCGACTTCGCGATATGCAAAATCTTGAAACACCTTTTGATTTGGCGCTTGGTTTATCCCATCATCATTGTTGAATGGGCCTAGAGAGATGAGCTAGTGTCGATATAAATCATCGATCGGGACATCGNGAGGCTCGAGCTCATGATTAGATATGAGTCGTCAGATCGAAGAAGGAGTGTGGACCGTTGATCTATCACAGAGTATATTTTAGGGTTTCAAGGATCATAAGATCTGAGACAAAGAGTCTTTCGACTTCGCGATATGCAAAATCCTGAAACACCTTTTGATTTGGCGCTTGGTTTATCCCATCATCATTGTTGAATGGGCCTAGAGAGATGAGCTAGTGTCGATATAAATCATCGATCGGGACATCGGGGATCGAGAGTTCAAGAATAAGGAGTTAGGAGTGACGCGCATGCAGGATTCTCGAAATTGAAAAATGTGACGTGCCTTTTAGTTAGGCCTATGGTCGCGACCGATGATCACATGGAGGGACATCATAGCTAGTTCTTTTTTGTGTGGGATGAGTCTCTAAAGGACCTCTAGATTTGTTCGTGGGATTCTAGTAGGGAATCGAAGAGATGCTTCAGCTCAATAGATTGAAGAATGATCCTTGACCGGGAGGTTAGCAGACCCTGTCGAGGCAGAGGTAGGGGGTCTATGTCACTACTCCTCCTGAGATTTGTAATTTCTAAAATACTTTACCTATGGCGCACTCATTGTGCTTGTCTCCCTCAAGACCTTCTCAACACTATTCTAAGTGTTGGCCTGGTGCACACCTTACACGGGTCTTTTCTTGAGTCCTGAAATCTTCAGGCTCACTGATGCACTCTCTGCACCTACTCAAATCACACTTGTAGATTTCTTCCTGAGAGAGTTCAACAACTCTGGTTCTCCTCAATATCTCCAACACTTTAGAAAGGTGTTATCTCTATGCATTTGTTACACCGTCTCAAAGATTTCCTCGTTGAATCTTCCTTCATAGTATTCAACAAATCTGAAGTAATTCCTCCTTCAAATGGGTAACAAAGTGTTCAACAACTATGGGGTGTCTTCCCTAACACTCTTCTCTCAAAAAATTCTAAAACAATTTCTCTTGTGCACTCCTTGCACTCTCTCAAATATCTCCTTGTTGAGATGACATAGTATTCAACAACTTTATTTCTCTTGATCTTTTAAATCCGACTCAACCTTAATGGTTTATGTCCCTTTATTCTCCAAAGGGATCCTGGTGCCCTCCTAGAAACTTATTGTTCAATGCACTCCTTGTAAAGCTTACAGAGTGTTCAGTAACTTTGGATGTGCTTTCTCTACACAGGCTTTCCTTTGGAGTGTTTAGTACTTTAAGGATCCTTCTTAGTTTGTAATTTTTCTGGTGTTCCCTCCTAGCATGATCTTTCTGAACTCAAAACCGAATTCAAAACATGCACTCCTTGTCTTGGCTACAGAGGTATCTATACCCTGTCATGCACTCCTTGCACTAGCCTAAAGAACCTAGAATTCTCATCAAACTCACAAACATATAGAGAATTATATCTTCTTCCTACAGATGAAAAATTCATACATCTACAACATATAAAGACATGCGGAGACAACATTTAGAAGAAAACATAAACTCATATAAAAAATCACGGAACCTTATATGCAGGAAAAAATTCCCTTTCATTAAATTTTGAATGTATGTACAATGTTTACAAGCTCAGACTACAATAAAGTCTTTCTCCTTTATCCTCTTTTCTCTTCTTGGCTTACAATGATTTACGATACAACCTCAACAATTTTCAACAATTTTCTAAGGTTTTAATTACAATGAATTATACCAAAGGGGCCCATCGATATTTTCCTCCAAACTATATTAGTGACATTCTATAGCCATTGCAACGCCTATCTACTGAGGCTAATTACATCGAATTACATTCAATGTCCATCTAGTATTAATCAGATCTAGAGCCATCTTCCTATCAACCATTTTAGGAAACATAACATATTACAACATCTTAGGCCTATTCAAAGACATGGCTCAGATTTCCTGAGCCTCCAAACATTTAATCACATTAAGAATTTAAATTTAGGATGATTTTAGAAAGGAATCACGTGTCCTTCTTTGGTATCCATTCCCTCCAAGTGCACAGATGCACTAGATTCTATAGCATTTTTAAGGTGGAGCGATGATCTTGCATCATACTCCACTGCTGGGAAAATAATGAGCTCCCTCTCATGCCTCTCCTTCTGCTATTGTTGAGATCCTCCAAGATCCCAAATCTGTATTTGGAACTATCCATCTGCTCCCCTTCGGTGTTGTTGTTGTTGTTGCCTTGTTTCTGTAGATTCTCCTCTATTCATCCTCCTCTTACTGTTGACTTCTTATTGTGTTGACTCTATCATCATCTTCCTTATCTCCTCTATCACCTTGTCCAGTTGGTTCACTGGATGACTCCACATTTGCAGTCTTCTTTGCTACATCTCTACTTCATCATCCAATTCCATCTTAACTTGTTGGATGTGTTGGCTATGTTCCATTACCCTTTCCTCCAGGGACTCCAATTATTCACACAGATCAATGGGTAGATCATCCTTATCTCCCATGTTGATTTCATCTTCTTTGGAATTAACTTACCATGTAACACCCTGTTTCCCCCAGTTTGTAAATATAACTGGACTGGCCAAGAACTATGGCAAAATCCTAAATGTGAATATGTGATGTAAATGGACCTTGAGGAAGAGGTCAATAAATGTGAATGACATTTTGAACTTATTGCGGGAATGCTGAGAGGGGATGTGTAGAAAAAGAGACCACGATGGCGGTGGAGGGCACCTGAAAAGGTGGCGTTAACTTCCACCGAGAATTAAATACCGTATTTGGATTCCACTGGTCCGGAGAACCAAAAGTGGCTCGCTGGCCCTGAAATTCAATGCCTCGCAGGATGGTAGGCGGATGGCTTGATGAGGGATGGGATGGTGAACAACCCATCCGTAGAGCCATCAGGCCTGATCAGTGTGAGGGTAATCGCTCCACACGCAACCTCGTGAGAGGATAAGGTGTAAGGCAGAGGCGATTGAAAGGGAATATGCGAGGGGAACTCTGGAATTACGTAGAGTGAGTGATAGCAGAGAGGAAGGATTGCAACCTTCACTCCTAATCACTGGCAGACAAAGAGATGAAGTCTCAGAGCATCGTGGTCTCAGCTCAGGGGTGGCTAGTGGTAAATCCATTGGGATTCGTTGAGCCTACGGTTAGGTGGAAACGAACACCCCTCTCAACAAATGTACATACCCCTTGTGTTATTTCTGATAAGTGTTTTACTTATTGCGTCTTGAAATTCATATGTTGATATATATGTGCTCGTAGAACTGTGAAATTATGAATGATTATAGTATAAGAATGTCTGTGCAGTGTTTTGGTAAGAAATAATAGATACATGCTTATAATAGAAAGACCCCGCATGGCTTAGGTTGATAAATGGATTTAATTATGCATGAGTTGCACCGAGTCAGACTTCCAGTCCATCCTCGGGATTTTGTTTCCCTTTTGTCTGTTTCTAGGAATGCCCCAGAATAGATCTCGTCATGGAGAATTTCCCTCCTTGGAAAGGTTCACCAAGAACCCAAAAACAGGACTTGAACGCGCAAGTCTTAATAACTATGTGTGAGGAGGAATGAACCTCTTAATATTCCAGAGTAGCAGCATAGGGATAAGTAACGAATTGACGGTTGAGATCCTGTCGAAAGACCCATGGTCATTCACGACCATCAGATTGATGGAAGTAGTAAGAGCATTATACCTCTTACTCCTTCTCCCTCTATCTTCGTGAATAGCGAGGAAATCGGGGTTGTAGGTTCCCCAAGGTCCATGAGAACATTTGGACCATTGATCTATTCACATCCACGAAGTAGTGGAAGAATGCACACGGCGGGACAATCTGAGTCATTGGATCTCGTTCGGTAATTATGTCGACCGTTAGATCGGGTTAAGATGCTCGGAGTTTAATCTCTGGAGTGTGCGCAGGGAGAACGAACCTAGATTGCTATATCTTGGTCCAATTACCCGTCAGCCGTCGGATCAGACTAGAGCTGTCCGAGGGTTACGATCGGGAGCCATCCATCGACATATAGGGATTTTCAAGTACAATAAAATTGAGACACTTCAAGTCTCGAAACCCCGGTAAAATCGGAACCATCCGTTTGAGGAGACAGGTGTCAAAAATCCGTAGAGAGTCAGGATATTCGGCATCGGGAAATCAGATATTCCTGAGGCTGTGAGAATTGGTACATCACAAGTCTCAAACCCCCAGAGAAAATAGGACCGTCCATCAGAGGAGGACACGTGGCAGCGATCAGTTCCATCGGGAAAAGTCCCGACGAGGAGGCCTCCATCGGATTTTGGATCATCGGGATATCGGAGATCCTGGTGACAAGTTATCGGTGCACTTTGGAATCGCGAAACGCGAAACCCCGATGAGTGGGGGCCAATTGTCTGCACATCAGAGAAGGCGGATAGTGTCTCCATGAGGGGCCAGCTGTCAACAAACCGGAGAATCGGGATTCGAGGAATCGAGAATTTCGTGGACCTATTCACTTTGGCATTGAAAACCTCAAAACCCCGATGAGGGACAAGGCTGTGGTCTTGTGAAATAGCGGTCAAGTGGATTAAGAGCTTAGCCAGGAGGGCTAGCGGGAATTTGGAGCACGTCGGGAATTTGAATGTCCAAACCCCAAAAGAAGGATAAGGCTGCGGTCCTATGAGAGCGGTCAGATGGACCAGAAGGTGTGGCCAAGAGGGGCTACGGCTGGAAGAGATCTTATCGAAGATTTGGGAGCTCTGTGATCGAGAGTCTGTATTTTCATGATGGTAAACCCCGATGAATGGGAGAGATTCTGTCGGGGAATCTCAAGGTCTGTGATGACCGTTAGATGTGGAAACAAGACGTTTAATTAAGCCAAGACATGGTTATGCTTTGGTATAAGCAGTGGATAGATCTGGACGGCCAAAGTCCACCCGCCCAGATCTACGGCTAAGGTTCCATTCCGGAGCCCCCTTGCCATTCTGCCTTTAATGGGGAGGGGGGTTTGAAATTGGATGTGCAACTCTCGAATGGTCGATATTAACTCATCATGATCGACGACGCTCAAGTGGATTCCGGACCCCCCTTTCCATTCTACCTTTAGTGGGGGGGGGTATGGAATAATGTGGCATGTGAAGTCGGACCCCTCCTGTCATGTCGACCACCATGTCGCATTTCCCTCTTGCCATCTGTATTACACCTAACTGCGCGACGGGGCTTGTTCTCATTTGTGGTTCACCACTCCTGTCGAGATTTTCTCTATTTGACCAATTGTTGATCCTGTAGGGATTCAACCCCATTGGCTGGTCGCTAGCCCTGTCAGGGTTCGGTAGTTGTAGAGTCGAACGATTAGACTTTACTGTAGCGCCGAAGCGTGAAATACCAAATACACAGCATTCAAATCGAACTGTGAACCTAACCCACAATCACATGGGAATGGGGAAGGAAAGAGAAAGAGCCAGCTTACACTGGGCCTCCATGGGTCTTAAGGGGTTCAAATCCAACAGAGGACCGTAAAATTTTTATTTAGGTAGCGGGTATGATACATACCACTCCACTACAGATTCCATTTCTACAACAATTCTTCTGATATTCAACTCAGTTATCTCCTCTGACAATTTTTTTCTGTCACGGTATCCAACTCCTCAAATATATCAACAAAACACATGTTGTCTATTGTTCTCTCCTCTCCTCTAGGATGAATTTTTGTAGTCATCTCTAGTTCATCTTCCTAGATAAAAATTGTGATCAATTCTTTTGAATTCTCCTCTTCTTCTCTCCTCTCCTGGGAAGATGTCAGAGTCTTCTCCTGGTCCTCCTTCATAATAGTCTTGGTTGGATGCCTCTCCTCTATTGCACCTTCAACATTTGCACTGGCCTTTACTGGGATGCTTGGCAAGAATATGTTTATTCCTCCAATGATCAGAATGTACCTCTGATCCTCCTCCTCTATCAACACTGCTTGCTAATATGAACTCTCCTCTGAGTTCTTGAGACTTTAATATATTCTCATCCTCATTTTTGTTAGAACTCCTTGCTTATCTAAACTCCTTTCTGAGCTCCTGAGAATTTCAAACAGTCTCACATCATCCTCATTTCCCACCTGGCATTTGGAGTTTTATGACCTTCCCTCCTAGAATTTTGCGAGGTCTCTTCTTGATCTCTCTATTGACCTCCTGGAAATATGAACATTCATCTCTTCCCTCTTGGTATTTTATGATATCCTTAGTTGATCTCTCCTCCTCATCACTGAGGTTCCTTCCAACCTTTAGATCGCAAACGCAAACCATTTCCTCTCTTGTGGCACTAAGGTTTTCAACATGCCTCAACCATCTCCTCAAATTATGTTTATGCCTTCTAGAAATCAACTGCTAGATAGGCCACTTTACATTTCTCTTCAAGGGCCATTCATACTTCCAGATTTGTTGTGCTTCTTCCTACATATTCATCATTACCCTGTCGAGCACTTCTCTAATCTCTCTAATCTCTTTATCTCTTTATCTCTTTTCTCCTTTCTCACCTATTGTCGGCCTCCTTGAGTCTTATTCTTATGGCCTTCAGTACCCATATTCCTCCAATGCCTCTAAGAATGTGACTAGTTCTTTTGGCTCAACCCACCTAGCTATCTACTGACTGCTACAGACCTGCAAACAGATTTTTGTAGAGCATTGCACCCTCCTTTATCCTCCTTTTCATGTTTTCTATAAATGAAAATCAGTATCTGATACCACTTGATGGTATCATACTAAAACCTTTGTATGTCTCTGATACCACTTGATGGTATTAGACTATCTTTGTTGGAGAGGAATTGATCAGACCAGGTTCCTTCTCAGGTTACCAACAAAAGGTATCGAGTAGTCTATAACATTGACATTGTATTATCTTTTGAAGAGAATAAGTCTCACCTGAAGTGCAACCAAGACAGAAGGTGTTGGCAATGGATGTCACTCATGGATTGCAGCAGGAGAAGAGCCTGACGCCCATCAGTTTATGTCACGATTTGTTTATAAAAGGGGTGATCGAATGGAATTTATATCAAAACAATATTACTCTAACTTCGAAACTAGGCCAAGCATGCATGGGCGAGTGAGGTCATAGTCAAACTTCAGATAGTGAGTTGTAGTAAGGGTGAATAGGGGGAAGACTCGTATGAGAGAAATACAAGGTCTGTCGTAAACATCAGGTTTCTAAGAGGCTGTAGGAGAAAACATCTGAACGCAAGATCTTCTTATATTCAAACATAGAAAACCGGAGAATACAACAATGCAACAATAAATCCTTTATCATAACATAATTGCAACAATTCATGTGAATCTGTCAATCATGAACTCTCTCGGTATGAGATGAAAACTAGATGGGGTAAGAAAATTGTTTGTCATTAAACAAGAAATCTTACATATAGATGCATAACTAGAGAACTAGAGACGTCAACTAAAACTTTACAGTTGGGAGCTTCACTCTACCATCGACCCTTGAAAAGATATCAAAAATAGGTATATATACTCATAAACATTTTCCCAACAGAGGCCTCTTAGAATTTTTGGATGAGGCATCTCTTCAATCAAATCTGGCCTGCACTCCTCTGGCATACGCCACCTTAATCCTGCATGGATCATGTCAGTGGGTAGTTGAGCCCTTAAATGTTGAATTAGCATGTGCAGGCTTCCCTGGTGAGTCGAAGAATCAGCATGGCTTCTGTGGAAAGGACCAGTACAGAGGACCATCTCGGGAAGAATTTCCGCTGGGACATCCATACCTTGCAACTAACGAGTGAGATGAGGTTTCAAACACCCTCTCTCTTCTTCATTTACTCCGAGCAGGTATCAGAGTTGAGATCAAGTTGAACTGGCACCTGGAGAACAGGGTGATCCCTTCTGCAGCTATACCCGGCATTTTGGGCCTTTGCACAGCTCTTTCTATTTCCCCCAAGTGACTATGGGCTGTGACCTTCTGCATATATTCAAAGGTGTTTTTGGCGCTTCGGGGTTCGTGGATAGGAAGGGGAATATCCTTTCTCTTCAAATTCGTGATGGGAAAAATGCTGAGAGGGCCTAATGGGCGCCACGTGCCCCTCTCTGATCTGATGGTCCTGAACTGATTCGGTAATACTGTGGGCTCGGGTCTGGGATGTCTTCGACTCTTCGTGTCTCAGGAATATGGAAGAGCTGCTCTTTGCGCTTCAAAATCATGATGGGAGAAAAGGCGAAGAGCCTAATCATGCACCACGTGTTCCTCTGGGATGAACGACTAAGATCACTCTCATCACTTTGGAATCCGTCTTTCCAAACGATAAACATTAGCGCCCCTCCTCCAGGCATGCTCCTTTGTGACTAGGCGCCAAAACCACAGGTCGGACTCTGGGCACCTTTGACGTTTCAGAGTTTCGAGATGTGAAATGTCGAGGAGCGCTTATCCCTCGAACTCCCAAATACCGACATGACATGATCACGCACCACGCGTCCTTTTGGATGGAAGACCAAGATATCATTTGTTATTTAAAAGGAGGCTGCCTTCATTTCTAGGCTTTCTTGATGTGACCTAGCACTAGGATCGTGGGCTCAGCTCCAAAGGTGCCTTCATCCTTTCGATGAACGACAATCTCAGCTGCAGTGAATGGGAGGTCCCTTGTCTCCCGAAACGTCGATCCCCGCAATGGAGACTGGCTGTCACTTGTCCTAACTGGATTGGATGACCCAAATCTATCTTGAAATATGAGTGCTATCTCTTGCACTAAATCTCGGGCAACTTGGTAGCCCTGAAATCCCGGTGACCATCGACTAGCTTTATAGATGGATCTCGGTTGCTGGCAATAAAACTTCGCCCGCTCGCTTGATTTGTAACCCGAGATGAGATTCTTTAATGATGTGCTTGGGCGCTTATCGTTCAAACTGCAGACCTGGGTAATTTTGTGCCCAAGACAAAAATTGTTGCTAACATTAGGCTCCATGGGGGATAGAGTCATCCCTGTGATGCTCTAAGAACTCATTTGCAGCTTCAGTGCCTTGCTATAGGGATATGGAGTTATTTACTAAGTCGAAAATAATAAAAAAGGAAATGAACAAAGAACCAAAAGGTCAATATTTACAAACAAAGGAGCCGTCTAAGGCTCAAACAAAACATTTCTTCAGAAAATGCCCATTTATTGGGCTGCTGAAAACCTCTTCACCCTCCAAATCCTGCAATCTGTACGTGTTATTTGAGAAAATCTCATAGATTTTGAAGGGCCCGATCCAGAGGGCGTAAAACTTGTTTTGTTTTCCCTTATCATGTCTGGGTGCATCCCACATAAGTACCAAATCCCCGATCTCGAACTCCTTCTTCCTGACCTTCCTGTCAAAAGCTTGTTTGACCTTCTACTGATGACTATGAGTTGTATCCCTCACCTGTTCCCTGATCTATTGTACATCCATCATCTGATGAATCCTTTTGATCATATGATCCTCTCTCCTTCGTAATCTTGAAAGAACTTCGCCACAGTTAAGGCGAGCTGAGTGGAAAAAATCACCTCTGTCCCATAGACCAGCTGAAAAGGCAAGGTGCCCAAGGATTTCTTTGTTGTCACTCGATCGGCTCATAGAGAAAATTTGAGCTTTGAATCCCAAGCCTTCTTATTATCTTCCAATAATATTTTAATGAACTTGATTAGGATTTTATTGGAAGATTCTGCCAGTCCATTTCCTTGAGGATAATAGGGGTTGGAGTGAATTAGTGAGATCTGGAACTTCTCACAGAACTTAATTAGAGGCTCAGATTTGAAAGAAGCAACATTATCAGTGACGATCCTGCTAGGATAGCCAAATCTGGCTATGATATCCTCCAGGAAGATGATAATTACTTTGTGTGATGCACTTCTGGTGGGGGCAGCTTCTATCCACTTGGTAAAATAGTCTGTTGCAGTCAGGATCCATTTGTTTTGGCCACTTGAGGGAGGATGGATTTCCCCAATGAAGTCTAGCCCCCACTATTAAAAAGGGGCTGAAACCACTACAGGCTTCAACGACAGCGGTTTAATATGCTTCTTTCCTGAGAACTTTTGGCATTTGATGCAGGCTCTGATTTATCTGCAGACATCAACGAATAAAGTGGGTCAGTAATACCCAGCCCTGAGGATTTTGTGAGCTATGCTATTCCAGAAATGATTCCCCCCACAAAGGCTGCTATGGAAATCAAACATAACTTTCTAGGCTTCTAGTGGGTTTAAACACCTCAGCAACACCCCTAGAGGGTCTCTCTAGTACAAGACTTGTTCAATGAGGCAATATCTGACCGCCTTGATCTTTAAATCTCTTGCCTTACTTTTACCCATTCCATCCAGGGGCTTCAACTCCTGCAGAAAGTACAAAATGTCCTGATACCAGGTGCATTCTGCCAGTGATAAGCCGTCTTTAGAGCTTTGGCTAGGAAACTTAGCTTGCCGAGTTCCTCATCAAGTATTGATGAAACTAACCCCCAAGGTTTCGCAATTGGATTTTGCCAGTAGCTTGGCTAAACCTTGCCCCTTAACCAACTTGGTGGGCTTTATCTCTAGGTCAAACTCTAGGATCTTAGCGATCCATTTGCCTCTTCTCCCATCTATGTCGGGTTGTACAAGGATTTCCTTCACAGAGGCCAAAGGAACATATGTGGTTACCTTTGAGTGCAAGACATGGACTCTGAAAGCTTTGAGAGCTTTCACTAAGGCATAGGCATGTTTCTCCATGATTTCATACCTTATCTCTGCATCTCTTAATGCCTTGCTGAAGAAGGCAATGGGTTTCTCTCACCCTTCCTCATTTTTCTGCAACAAGTCTGCTGCTACTGTATAAAAAGAAGCAAAAGAGAAAATTAGGAAATCTTTGGAATAGTCAGGACTGATCAGCACAGGTGCCTCAGTCAATGCCCTTTTTATTTGGGCAAAATATTCCCTGGGTTCAATTGTCCATTTCACTTCATTTCTCTTCCTAAGCATGGCTGTGATGTGTTTCACCAGCTCAGCAAAATTTGAGACGAATCTCCTCAAAAAATTAATCTTCCCCAAAAAGGCCTGAACTTCCTTCTTAGATCTGGGAAGTGACAGGGTCTAAATTGCCTCTACCCTGCTAGAATCAACTCTCACTCCCTCTGCTGATACTATATGGCCTAATAGCTCCCCTTCCTTCATAGAAAACAAATATTTCTTTGTATTTAGGGAAAGGCCAAACCTTCAACACTTCAAGAAAACTTTCCTCAGGTGACAACAGTGCTCTTTATCTGACCTCGAGAAGACTGTGATGTCATCCAGATAGATTACCACAAACTAATCTTTCTCCCCGATGAAGGCTATGTCCATGGCTCGCTGAAATGTTTCTCCTACATTCATCAATCCAAAAGTCATTTTGGCATACATGAATGTGCCCCAAGGAGTGGTGAAGGTTGTTTTTTCTCTATCCTCAGGCATGACTGATATTTGATTATAACCAGAGAAACCATCAATCATGGAAATCCTAGATGCACCGGTTACCCTCTGCAATATGTGTTCCATGTTGGGCAGGGGATAATTGTCTTTCTTTGAGCTCCTGTTGAGGTTCCTGAAATCGACACAAAGCCCGATTTCTCCACTTTTCTTCCTCACCAGGACCAAATTGTCCACCCATTCATAATATCTCAAGGGGATGATGATTTGGGCATCTAACAATTTATTCACTTCTCTCTCCATGACATGCAACAACATGGGATTTATCTATCTTAGCTTCTGCCTGAATGGCCTAGCCTCTTCGTTCATTGGGATCTTGTGCTCAATGACAAATGTGTCATAAGTCTTGAGGTCTTCATAGGCCCATGCAAGCACATCAGCGAATTCCTTCAATAACTCAATATATTCTGCCCTCTGTTCATTGGTCAGGTTGCTTGATAATTTGACAAACCTAGGCTCCTTCTGTGTGCCAATGTTTCATTCGGCTGTATCAACATCTTCATTTGAAACACTACCCTTTACTTCCACATCATTCCTGTCGAACAATATTTCTAAAGGGACTAGTCCCCTCAGAATGTGATTGCTAGGTAGCTGAATAATCTGGTGAATAACAATTTCATTTAAAAACACCTCAGGGTGAGGGTCACTTTCCGGGTCAGGATCCTGATCAATGTGCAACGCAGAAAATTCATCAACGGATTAGAGAAATTTTTCAATTTCCAGATCATCTTCGAATACCTTCCAATGCTTGACATTGTCTGGTACAGAGAGCCTATATTTTGTTTCAAAATCATACTTGACCACAGGCGGTAGAGGAACTTTGAGAAAACTAGCTGAGACAGCTAAAGAATCGACTGAAGTATTTTCCCCCCTCGAAATGAAAGAAATGTTAAAAGCCAAGAAGAAATTATCAATCAGGTCCCATACCTCATTTCTGTAATTTCTGAGCCGGGGATTATTAGCACGATAAGCATTTCTGACTTGCTAGATAATCAACTCAGCATCTACAAATACTGTTATTTCTTTAATTCCCATTTCTTTTGCAGCCCTCATGCCCAGAACAAGAGCTTCATACTCTACCACATTGTTGGTGGTTTCAAATTCTAGCTTGTATGACAGGGATATGGTCTCTTGAGAAGGTGACATGAAAACTACTCCGACGCTAGTGCCTTCGCTAGAAGAAGGTCCGTCGAAAAACATCTTCCAAAAAGAGATGGTTGGAGGGGGAATCAGATAATTAAGACTGGGCTGCTTTCTGACTTGGAAAGGGTCTTCAGGAGCATCAGTGAGTTGCAACAGACTAGACCCCAAATCGGTGTCAAGTGCAAAGATGGGGTGATTGGTGGGGTTTGCTTCATCACTAACAATGTAGGCCAGCTGATCTTCCCTATGTAACCTCCTTTGTTCTCCTCTGAAGAATGGAATGGTGGCATATGTGAGATCCATCTGTAATTTTCCTCCAATATTTTTCATCCAAGATCTTGACAACAACATGCCAAACTTGGGAGGGACATCAACTACCACAATATCCATGACCACACTCTTCATGGGAAGCTGAAACAAAGAAACTACTAGGTCTTTGATGACTCCCAGACACTGCACTCTCCTTGAATCAAAAGAGTACAAACCATGATAAGTCATTTTCACTTCCAATCCCAATTCTTCCATTACTATTTTGGGCATAAGGTTATGGGAAGCCCCTGAATCCATGAGGCAGTTATGCAACACTTTATCATGTATGTTCAGGGACGTGTAGAAAGGAGGGGATGAATCATCTCTATCTTCTACCATGGGACCTAGGACAACTGTTGTATTTTCATCTTGGAGATGTATTGAGTCCGTGGAAGGATGGGGGGGCTCAGATTGTAGCATCTTGGAGAGGGACCTTTTGAAATCTTTGTTTTTAACTAGTTCGTATAGGGGTACAAGGGTTCTAATCTTCTGAATCTCATGCTCAAAATTAAAGGAGGGAATAGACTTAGGAGCTTCCCTTACCTTAGAGACAGGTTCTTTGGCTGCTAGCGAAGCATTTTGAGCTTTCTTTTCTTTAGTAGTGGTTGTTGCAGCTTTAGTAGGCCTTTCCGCTATGAGGGGCAGATCCTGGCTATCAAAATTCCCTTCTTTCTTTTTTTACCTGAGATTATATCTATTAGGAGTGTTGTTGGCTTTTTCCCCTGTACTCAACTCATTGATTTGAGTGTTGATAAGGGATTCTTCATATGCATATTGAGTCAAATGAGGAAATGGGGAAGTGTCCTCGATCCAGTGGATCTCAGGGTCGATTTCATCCACCTCCTCCCTTTCCTCATGAGAAACTAGGTTGTTTTGGAGAGGAGTTTGAATCCTCTGATCATCCCTATCTCTGCTCCTTTGTTCCCTTGGGAAAGCCTGTGGCACATTGTTATTAGGCTTCTTGAAACCTTTGTTATCTGTATTTTGGGGATTTCTGTACATGGGCCTCCCTTCTAATTCCCACCTTTCCATCTTGGCAGAAAGTGATTTTAGCATTCTAGTTGTTTCATCTGTTTGAAGGGGCAGGGGAGAGGAACTGGATGGGGAAGCTTTAGGCCTCTTCCTGGATATGTTTCTATCAACAAAGTTCATGATTCGGTCAACAACTAATATGTTATATTATACCTCCACGGCTGCATCCTGCATGTGGGCCAGAGTAGTGTCTCTTCTTTCCCTCAACAGGAGGTAGAAATTGGGATCACAGGCTCTAGCATAAGTGATCTTTGCAGAGGCTTCTGAGGGTTTAATCTCAACAGGGATTTTATTGTACATTTTATTGAACCTCTTGGAGAAGTCAGAGATAGACTCTCTTTCTTTTCTCTTCAAAGACCCAAACTCTGTCATGTAATACATGAAGTCTTTTTTATCTCCTCACTGTCTCAAAAAGGAATTATCCAAAGCCTCAATCCCATCAATAGATCTAGGAGGCAGGGCCTTAAACCATTTTATAGCCTCGCCTTGAAGACTATGGACAAAAATCCTCATCCATACATCTACATGCATGATAACATTATCATCTGTAAAATTGTAAAAGGCTTCTAGGTGTTCTTCTGCAGTTATGTCCCCCTCGCCTGTAAACTTAGGCAACTTATTGAGGTAACCATCTACTGGAAGGGCATTGAGAGGTTGAGGTAACACAAGGGGATCATACCTAGCAGCTATTATAACCTCCATTCTGGTCATGGGGGGATTTTCTCCTGCCATGGGAATATTAGGAGGAGGAGAACTTGGAGGAGAAGGAGCTTGAAAAGGGGATACTGGGAATGAGCCTCTCAGTGGAATGGGAAACAATAGGGGATTTAGGGAGAAGGCTAACGAGATTAAGTCAGCAGATGCTTCTCTTTATGCAGAAGCGACAACAGTAACAAGAGGAGGAGTGGTAAAGCTAGGAGTGGGGAAATCTTCTATGGTCCTGGGTCTATGCCAAGGTATAGCTTCAGGGGAGAGGGGAGTGACAAGGATTTGTCCCTTCGATCCCAGACTAGGAGGGGAAAACTCAGTAGGAACACTCCCAAAGTTTAGGAAACGGGAAACTTCAGAAAAAGGTCTGTTAAGAAACCGAGGAGGAGAAAGTGGAGTTCCTTCAGAGGCCTTTCCTTTCCTGAGAACCACCTCCAGATCAGTTTCAGGTGTAGCTAGAGGCAGTTATGGATGGGACCGCGTGTTCCTGTCTTTGAAAGCCACAATTAACACGGCAGGTTCACCACAGTGGATTTGTCATAATGGAGTCACCAGGTGCACAGTAGCAATCTTCAAAGGCTTTGATACCTGATGCACCTTCAGAATCAAAGGCTCAATGTCGTTCAATCTTGGGGAAAATGTTCAACTTCGTCCCCGGCAGTGGCGCCAGAAAATGTTGGCGACGGAAGTCACTCCTGGATTGCAGCAGGAGTAGAGCCCAACACCCATCACTTTATGTCACGATTTTTTTATAAAAGGGGTGATCGAATGGAAGTTAGCTCAAAACAATATTATTCTAACTCCGAAACTAGACCAAGCATGCATGGGTGAGTGAGGTCTTAATCGAACTTTAGACAGTGAGTTGTAGTAAGGGTGAATAGGGGGAAGACTCGTATGAGAGAAATACAAGGTCTGTCATAAACATCAGGTTTCTAACAGGCTATAGGAGAAAACATCTGAAGGCAAGATCTTCTTACATTCAAATGCAGAAAACCAGAGAATACAACAATGCAACAATAAATCCTTTATCATAACATAATTGCAACAATTCATGTGAATTAGTCCTTCATGACCTCTCTCGGTATGAGATGAAAACTAGATGGGGTAAGAAAATTGTCTGTCATTAAACAAGAAATCTTACATACATATGCATAACCAGAGAACTAGAGACATATATTAAAACTTTATAGTCGGGAGCTTCACTCTACCATCGATCCTTGAAAAGATATCAAAAATATGTATATATACTCATAAACATTTTCCCAATARAGTCCTCTTAGACTTTCGGGATGAGGCATCTCTTCAATCAAATCTGGCCTACACTCCTCTTTCATACACCACCTTAATCCTACATGGATCACACAAGGGGGTACCTAAGCCCTTAAATGATGAATTAGCGTGCATAGGCTTCCCAAGTGAGTCGAGGACTCAGCATGGCTTATGTGGAAAGGACCAGTATAGAGGACCATCTCGGGAAGAATTTTTGCTGGGACATCCATACCTTGCAACTAATGAGTGAGGTGAGGTTTCAACCACCCTCTCTCTTCTTCATTTACTTCGAGCATGTATCAGGGTTGAGATCAAGTTGAACTGGCACCTGGAGAACACAGCGATCCCCTCTGCGGCTATACCTGGAATTTAGGCCCTTTGCACAGCTCTTTGTATTTTCCCCAAGCAACTACGGGCTTTGACCTTGTGCCTATATTTAAATTTTTTTTCGGTGCTTCAGGATTCGTGGATAGGAAGGGGCAGATCCTTTCTCTTCAAAGTCGCAATGGGCGAAACGCCGAGAGGGCCTAATGGGCGCCACACGCCCCTCTCTGATCTGATGGTCCTGAATTGATTCGGTAATACTATAGGCCCGGGTCTGGGATGTCTTCGACGCTTTACGTCTCAGGAATATGGAAGAGATGCTCGTTGCACTTCAAAATCGTGATGGGCGAAAATGCGAAGAGCCTAATCACGCACCATGTGTTCCTCTGGGATGAATGGCTAAGATTTCTCTCGGCGCTTCGGAACCTGTCTTGCCAAACGATAAATGTTAGCACCCCTCCTCCAGGCCTGCTCCTTTGTGACTAGGCACCAAAACCACGAGCCCGACTCTGGGCGCCTTCGACGTTTCAGGCTTTCGAGATGCGAAACATCGAGGAGCGCTTACCCCTCGAACTCCTGAATATCGACATGACATGATCACGCACCACACATCCTTTTGGATGGACGATCGAGATAGAATTTGTTATTTAAAATGGGGTTCCCTTCATTTCTAGGCTCGCTTGACGTGACCTAGCGCTAGGACCATGGGATCAGCTCCAAAGGTGCCTTTGGCCTTTCGCTGAACGACAATCTCAGCTACAGTGAATGGGAGGTCCCTTGTCTCCTGAAACACCGATCCCCGCAATGTCGACTGGCTGCCACCTGTCCCAACTGGATTGGACGACCCATATCTGTCTTGAAATATGAGTGGTATCTCTTGCGCTAAATCTCAGGAAACTTAGTAGCCCCGAAATCCCGGTGACCGTCGACCAACTTTATAGATGGATCTCGGCTGTTGGCAACAAAACGTCGCCTGCTCGCTTGATTTGTAACCCGAGATGAGATTCTTTCGTGCTGCGCTTGGGAACTTCTCGTGCAACCTACAAACCTGGGTAATTTTGTGCCCAAGACAAAAATTGTTGCTAACAGAAGGATAGGGAAAGGAAAGGAGAATACTTAGGTGGGTTCCCAAAACCTTCAATATTCACCATGATCTTGTGGAATACAGTCTAACTACAGAACAAATATGGACTCATTCATATTGGAAGTAAATATACTCAAGTTATGAAAGAAGTTTTACACAAAGATATCATATGGATATCATCAAGGATAAATAAGTATTGTAAAGATACAATGCATAAGCATAAACATAGAATGACACATCATATTTCAAAATTTTGGATCCTTCTTTATATATTAGCATGAGAACTTCACGTATACAATCTAAAAGATAAAAATTAGTACTATGTTAGAGACTTCTGACTCCGGAATCATGTCGCAAAGCTCTATTTACATGAAATTGTATATAGATTACATTTCTAGAACCTTTCCTCCACTACACCCAACTAACAACATCTGAATAACAACAGCAAAACCCAACCTATCAACAATCTATGACTCGACCCTATCATCTAACCCAACCCATTTACAATAATTTTCATCTCGTATATAGGTTGAGTGGAATCTTTTGGATTTGGGCTCGCATGCTTTCTTATTCTGTTGTAACTTCTTTTTCCTTGTTGGCGTTGTGTTGTCACTTTCCGCAACCGATTATTGTTTCTTTTACTTTCTCCACTATCCAAATTCTTTTGTAGCTTGTGCAACTCATGTTTAACCAAAAGTGGGACTTTATTCCTTCTTGCGTAGCTTCAAATCCAAAAATGAAGGGCCCAACAGGCTCTGAGCATAATCCTTAACTCGTCCTCGAGTCAAGTACTTGGCTCTTTACCCGCTTCTAGGAGTAATTGTTGATTTCCCTTGTCCTCCTTCTCCACTTTTCTTGCCTCTTATTCTTTTGCTTTCTCTTTCTCTATCTCTTCAAATGAAGGGCCCAACTATGCGACCAAATGTAAGGCCTGCTTCCTGACTTCCTGGAAACTCCCAATCTTAACATACCACTTCCTAGAAAGGAGTGAGGGCTCAGCTACAAATTGTTGGGTCACATATGTGATACATCTTTTGGGCTTGGATGTGACCAGAGAGTTCCATTCAAAGTATTTTGTAGCATACACCTTAATCATTTTCATATACATTGTCTGAACGATAGGTCGAAACTCGCGCAGCTCCTTCTTGGCTATGGATTGTGCCTCAAACAGAGCATTGAGCTCATTATCTGCTTGCTAGATTTGATCAAATTTCTCTTGTTGCTTGAGCAGATCCATAGTGACCACAACTTCCTTTTTCAACAACTGTATTCTCATGCACACGCTCTGTAGAGTTTGGTTGTGCCTAGCGATAATTCCCATCCGGTCATTCATTTCTCATAATATCTTTGTGCACTCAATTGTGAGCTTGTGTATTTTTTCTCGATCATTTTTGCCTTCTAGCACTATTTTCTCCATCTGCTCCTGCAACTTTTGAGGATGTTTCTATGCTTCTTGTTGAATTTTCTGCATCTTCACTTCCATATGATCTACGCGAATGGCCAATTGTGACCATGCTCCCTGGAATAATTTGATCTAATGCTTAGGCTCTCCTACATCACTGGATTCTGGAAGTTGTGTTGTGAACTTCCTTATTTATGGCCAGACTTCAACAAGCCTCTCCTAGACTCTTTCCAGTTTTTTATTTTCCTAGATCTTGGAGAATTATTCTTGTTTTTTTCATGCTTGAGAAAGGAGTGTTTCCTCCCTTGTGAACTCTATAGTCCTTTCAGCCTACTGGAGCCTCTTCCCTAGATGATAAGTTGAGGCCCTGATCATTGTGACTAGTTGCATTGCTAGCCACTTTACAAGGTCAGCAGATGAAGGGGTGGCATCCCTAGGTTCTTGGACCTGTAGTGGAATTCCATTGGTTGTTGAATGCTCTGAGGGAGTCTCTACCTCCTCCTCTCCTATATATGGTCCTGGTGCAAGCCTCAACCTCAACGTTATTGACAGGAACTTTAAAACATATGTTCTAGACAAGAAGAGTTGTAGAAAATTTGTGCACTACTGAGGGTTTTGGAGGAATAGCTCCATCTGTTCCTGTGTTGACATTGCTCTTTGCACTGAATTCATCTCAGGTTCCTTATGAACCTCTAGTATCTCCACCTCTTTATGCACCTTAGCTTCCAAGGTTGTGATTCCAATGGTACCCTCAATGTTGGTCATTGAGGAAGTACGTTGAGGACTTAGAACTTGTGGCTTCTGCCTTGCTTGCATCTCTATTGAAGACAAAGTGTCCTTAAATGGTAAAAAGGGTAAGATATGTTGGTCCTAGGCCTCAGGGTTTGGGCCAGTTAGTTGTACCCTATGCTCAGGTACTTATGGGTTTGGACCAAAGAGTTCTGGTCTCTACTCTAGTACCTTTGGGGGATCGAGTTGCATGGGTTCTGGATCACTGGTTTGGGATAGACTGTCAATTTCTAGAGGTGGTGACTAGGGTTCTAGTGGGGATGGAGGTTTCGCAGTGATGATGGTGGTGGATGTAGTTGTGTCAGGCTCAGGTTTTTCCTGGATGACTATAATATGGGATTCTCGAGCTGCTAAGCGAGTGTGGGGGATGGTCGATGAAATGGGTTGGGGGTTTAGAACCTTGCTCGGTGAGATCCCCATCCTGGGTTTCTTGGTCATAGGCTCTGTGATGAATGCAACACTAAGGATTTTGTAGAAATCCTTACCTATCAACATAGCTTGCTCTGGT
Organism: Picea sitchensis; assembly: GCA_010110895.2. Classification (NCBI taxonomy): domain Eukaryota; kingdom Viridiplantae; phylum Streptophyta; class Pinopsida; order Pinales; family Pinaceae; genus Picea; species Picea sitchensis. The sequence goes on along the minus strand of SNQJ01S0026364.1, from coordinate 54,325 downwards.
AGTTGCGGGAACATTGACAGTGTTCTCTTCTTACGCTCTAGTGGTTGCGGGAACATTGACAGTGTTTTCTTCTTACGCTCTAGTGGCTACGTCTCTTCCTCCTCGTCAGAGTCCGTCTATGTCAGGGATTATTTCTTCTATACCTTCAGTCCTACCCATGCTTCCTTACCTCTCTTCTTTAGCAACTTGGAGGGTAGAACATAATGCATCCACAACTTGAATTGGTTGCGTTTGACTCCAAGCCACGACATAACCTCCTTGTTGAAGGCCTCGTCATCCAAATTTAATGGAAGCATGCGTGAATGGAATTCCTCTATGTTGGAATATATTGGCCACAATAATGTATGGTGGTGGTTCATGATAAATGCTATGTTCCATGTGTTTTGATTGAGAATTTCCTACGAAATGCGCAACCTCTGTGTTTCATTGATCAACCTGTTGTACCACTTGGAGAATGTCATGTTGTTGAGGGCGGTGTTCTCCGAGTCTGACCTTGAATTCCAGGGCTTCAACATTTTTTCCAAGTGCCCCTTATCTATTGGCGCCAATGTTATTCCGACGGGTGGAGTCCACTTTAACATTATGAACACAAGAAACAAGTAGGCGTAGGTGAAATTACCACCTTTCTCTTGTGCTTCCTCGTAGGCCACGATGAGTTCCTCCAGTAAGTAGTTGCACCAGTTGAATATAGTGATATTGGCGCAAAATTCTACCACTGATAGAGCATCTACTGTACATTATCCGTTGTAGTAGGACCTTGTGACATTTCTACAAATTATGTAGCAATCATTCATGACCGTCTCGGGTAGTATGGGGTCAATCTTCATTGTGCGCCCCCCCCTCTTTGTATGAAACCTCTCATATATACTGGGCTCCCCCTTCTTCTTTCCATTCTTACTAGGACCTTAGAAACCTTTGGACATGTCCTCACCTTCGAGGGAAGGTCTAGTGAGCTGGTGGATGTCCTCTCCATGAATTGGATATCTCCTATCCAACCACAGGCTTCTATCATGTACCCTGCTGATGAGAAATTTGGTACACCTCGCAACTTACCCAATGGTGCCGAAAAAATAGTAAGTACATGAGGTTGATGATTGTAGAGTTGAACAGATTGATAAAATCGAGCTTTGACACAAACTGCATGCCTCCCAACTCGTCTGGAGCGACACTCCTGAAAAAATATATATTCATATGTGGGAATAGAACCATTTTTGTCAGGTCAAGGTCGAGGATCTTAACTTGCTCAACCTTCCCTTTGATATCTCTCATGATCCCAACCTGAGGGTCATAGGGCTCATTTGGTATTGCATCCTTTGAAATGATGCTTCGACTTCCTGTAGCTCTCTACATAGTGAGTTTTAACTATCAACAAATTCTCCACGTGACACAGGGATTGGGGATCATGATTAAGGGAAGAGGGATTATGCAAGCTTGCTCACACTTCATAATTTGCAAATGTCTAAGTTCTCTCTAGGAAACAATGTGTCCTATACCAAGTTCTAAGATCCTTATACTTGGGCTTAACTGGGAAGTTCAATAATAAATGTTTTTCATCATTACCCTATAAGCGCAACTTGGATCTGAGTTGTCTGACGAAATTGGTTAATGGGGTAAATCTCTCGGGTGATCTCAGCATTTACTGGGAAATTTGGTCAGGGATATGAATGATTTCATACCTTACCATTTAACATATGAGAATCCTGGCATGAATACCGAAGGCATCTTCATGTATTGCATCTTTATGGTTAACAGAATTTGGACGTGTTACTGTAGTGGTAATAAAGGTTGCGACTGGGCTGGATTTGTGTCACACATGGACTCAGATTGCATCATGATTTTCTCTCCCTTCAACCACAAAGAGATCCCCATCATATCAATGACTTTCATTAATGTTTTCTTGATGTTTCTGATCCTATGATGCTAAGTAAGTAGTTTTGCATAAAAATAACACTTAAATAGAAAAGAAAATGAACTACATGTCACAACGTAACAATTCACTCTTCGACTTTATTAACTGATCTCACAAATTGCAGGAAAAAACAAATCTAAATACTATACATGCTCCTTCAAACTAGAGAAACATTCCTTTATATTAGTTATGAGACATATAGGGTTTCAGGAGAGCGTTGTTCACCCATTTCAGTCGCAGCATACCATCCAGTTGTGTGAGTCTGACTGCTCCTAAAGGTCATATTTCTACAACTATAAATGGTCCCAACCAATGCATGTGCAACTTTCCTAGATGTTTTTGGTATCGACTTTCATAAAGTAGGACCTTGTCTCCTTGAGGAAATGCCTTGGTATTAATGTGTCTTTCATGCCAATATGTATACCTTACTTTCTCAACTGATTGATGGAAATCTACTAAAAAATTGGTCTCTTCAAGTTCTTGTAATTCCATGAGCCTCTGCGCAACTAATTCATCCTCCGACATGTGTGTAATCGGTGCCATGTAGAAACTTGGAGCAATGAATTTTGCAGGTACCATAGCCTCTTTCGCATAGACTAGATGAAATGGAGTGTACTTGTCGAGTTTCTTTGTAGCTGTCATGTAAACCCCTAAAAATGTTGGGACTCTGTCATCCCAGTCCTCCTTGTTTGCGCAAAAAACTTTTGTTAACCCTCTCTCCAGAATCTTGTTAAATGCTTTCACTGTTCCATTGGCTCGCAGATGGTAGGGGATACTCTTATGATGTTGGATCAAGAACTCTTATGTAAGCTTCACTATTGTACTACTGATAAAATGACCTCCCTGATCACTAGTCAGACTCCTAGGATATCCAAACTGAGTGATAATATATTCAAAAATTAACCTAGCAGCAGTATCAGTTGAAAAATCCTAATCAATTGTTGCCGCAACCCAATGTGTAAGGTAGTCAGTTGTGATAATAACATACCTATCTTTTTAATGCTTAGTTGTGGGGTTGATTGGCCTAATAAAGTCAACCAACCATTTCTCAAATTATTGTAGAGATCGAAGTGGTTGAAGAGGAAATTCATCTCGTTGTGATGGCTTACCCATGCTTTGAAAAACATAAAAAGATCTATAATATTCCTTTGCATCCTTGAATAGCGTGGCCCACCATAGTCCATTTTGGAGGAATTTCTGCATAGTGGCCTTTCCTCCAACATGACCTCCTGCAAATCCACTATGGAACTCCCACAATATGTCTTGTCTTTCATGATCTAAGTCACATCTCTTGAGGATACTATCTAGTCCCAACTTATACAATTGTCACACAATCAATTGATAGTCTTCTTCTCTAACCACCATATGATGTTTTTGAGTTGCAAAGTATGTTTCTGGGTAGGCCTCTGTACTTAAGAATACTTCTATGTATTCTAGGTATTCTGGTATGGCCTCACACCGAAACAGGTCTACATCTGGGAGATGATCATCAAATTCTTTGCCACTTTCCCCTGACTCTAATATAAATAGGTGATTAGGCCCTACGTTACATCTTCCACGATTAATTATCACTTCAAAAGAAAATTCCTGAAACAGTAAAAACCACTAACAATTTATTCCTTCCAACACAAGTTTGTTAACTAGATATTTTAATGCATAATGATCATTAAAGAACTTAAAATGAGAACCTAACAAGTAATGTCTAAACGTCTTCAAATCGTAAATCATATCTAAACCCTCCCTTTATATGGTTGTATAGTTGCGCTCAGTTTGCGACAACTTCCTGCTAGAAAAGTAGATAGGGTGATCCATGGCTCCATCTCCTATTTACACTAAGATGGCTCCGAAGGAAATACTTGATGCATCTATGTGCACATGAAATTTGTTTTCCCAGTTTGGAAATATTAGAATAGGTATTGTGTTGAGATTTTCCTTCAGGATATTGAACACTTTATCACACTCTGTGGTCCACTGGAACACTTTTGACTTCTTTAGTAGACTTTGCAAAGGTACATTGATGTTTTCAAATCTTCTGATAAACCTGTAGTAGTACCCTATGTGCCCCAACGTCTAGTGGAGTGCAACTTATTAGCACTCGTAGGTGGTGGCATGTTCACAATAACCACAACTTTGGCTGGTTCTACCAGTACTCCCTGTCAGCATACTATGTGGCCCAACAAATTTCCATGTGGCACACAAAAGATACACTTTCTGAGGTTCAACGATATCTTCAATTCTCTACATATGTTAAAGATCAGACGTAGTAGTGCTACATGTTCCTTGAATAGGTTGTATATCGTCCAATTGTCCATGTAAACTCCTATAAATTTGTGAATAAATTTTCAGAAATATGCTATTACAATTTGGGATAAAACTGTAGGGGGATTCTTTAGGCTGAATGGCATCATATTGTATGCAAATGACCCCCACTCTATTATGAATGTGGTCTTCCTTTTGTCTTCTTCTGCAATCCTTATTTCGTGATACCCCAAAAATCCATCTATAAATGAGTAAGATTCTTTCCTCGAAACTTGTTCTAGCACCTCATCAGTAAAAGGTGTTGGGAAAGGGTCATGAAGATAGGAAGAGTTAATTCTTTTGTAGTCCACACATACCTTATTGTCCTATGTTCCTTTCTTTCTTTGTATGACTATTGGGCTGACCCATTATGCTTCTTCCACTACAAAAATAAGTCTATCTTCCAACATCTTGTCTATTTCCCTCCTAATGTTCTCTTTCACTCCAGGGTTAAGGAGATATGGTCTATGCCTCATAGGATTTAATATTGGTTTTAGTTCAATCTTCATCTCTCCCATAGCTCCTTTAATCTCTTTTATCTCTGAAAGTGTTTTTGGGAACAAATCCACATACTCCCGCAAGAGGCTATGTATTTCTCAGCTAGTCTACTTATCCCAGTAATCTCTCACCATATCTATCTTAGGTTGCTCTTTGGTCCCTATATTGACTTTGTGCAAATTCAATGGATAATTATAAGAACCATCAGTTTGACTGGGTATGATTTTCTGGATTTCTCTGCTCCCTTTTGTCTCCTTAATGGCTAAGATTCTCAATTCTTTTAAATCATCTGGGCTTTCCAAATCCTTCTCAATATTATAGAATTATATAGGTTTCTTGTCCAAGTTTACTTGAAGGTTAGACTGAAGTTCTTAGTTATGCTTTGCACATACCACTAGGTCTAATTTTTGTTTACTAGTATCTGTAAAAAGGTGTTCTTTAATTCTTTGCAGCACTACTTTAAGCTCATCATACTTACTTATAAACAAGAAGTCCTTGCAAAAGTGATTTTCCAATATTTTTCAGTCGTTGGTCTATCTTCTGGTTTCTTCATGTATGTACCAATATTTCGTAATTGGACCTAGAGAATGGGGAAATACTTGAACCCAGAAGAAAGACGGTATTTCCGCAACTCGCCACTGTTTCACGCATTGTTCAATATGTGACTTATGATCAGACTGACCCTTGAACAATTGCGCAAATTGGAAATCTGTTTGCATCTTTGATTCCATCTTCTCCTTATCTTGAAATCTATATTGGATATCTTGCTTCACATTTTCCTAGTTCCCAACTAAGGATTTATGATTAGTCCACCATCTAGAAGTGGTGTCCTGGAGGGATAAATCCAACATTGAGATCATTTGATCTTCCTCTATATTTTCTTCCATGCTGAACAAAAAATTGTCAAGTTTTGAGTTACCATCATATATCGGGTGTTCTCTGATCTCAGTTCCAACCCATCTAGTTTCTCTGACAGTTGCGCATCTTCTTGAAAATATTTCATATGAACCTTGTTGCCAACTGTCAAATGCTAGTTTTGAATCTTCATCCACTAATTGTATGCTCCTCCAACTTACTGATCAATCAGTAGTAGGATTTATGTAATATTCTCTCGTTCATGTTGTTACAGTGTACAACAAATCCAAGTCTTCTCCCTCCATATTGTTGTCTTTTGTCTCTGTGTATCGAGGGCCTACATATGGATCCAAGGGTTGAACTACTTTTATTCCATCTACCTCAAACATCATAGTGTCTTTCTTTAGGTCAATCATGGCATAGTTGTCATAGGCCCAATCAATACCAAGTAGTGAAGTATAAGAGTCCTTATCCCCCATGATTTTGATCACCTCAAAATCAATTGTTGGGAAAATGAAATATTGATTGGACATTCTTAGCTGGATTGGGGAATATGTCAACTGGGGATTTCCTAAGTCTTCCCAAGTATTTTTAGGTAGTATATTAACATCATATCCTAGATCTAACATAACATCCTTAATCTCAAACTCATCTAGTTGGGCTACTAATCTAAAATATTTTCCAGTTCGTACCTTCCTTCTCTGTACTCTCTTAGTATTATTCTCAAGAAGATTAGTCCTTATTCTTGTTTTTGGGGATTCTTCATTCCCTAGAACTAGGTACATTGCATTGTGCAACTTTTCTGTCAACTAGTCATTCCCACGGATATCATAAAATAATTGAAACCACAGGTCAACTACATTTTGTGATTTCTCAAGTTGTCTCATCGGGACTACAGGGTTTCTGGGTGCAGGGGGTGAAGTAGGGACTTGTGAAATCTTAGGTTTAAAAATGGGCTGAGGGGGTTTCTCTTGCATCTCGGGGCTAGGGATGTTATGAAATACTTATATGGAATTTTTAAATAATATCTTATGTTTCAGAAGATCATACATGTCTTCCTTAGGCGTTGCTTTCTGGATCTGATGCAAATTGTCAAAATCTACACCATTCTTTTCTCCTCCTCAAGTAATGATATTAAGGTTGGGAAGTTGTTCCATAATAAGTGTCTTTATCTATGAAATTATGAGGTTATATCCTCGTTGACATACCCAATCTTTCCATTTTTCAATTAGTTTTGGGAAGTCTTCAGCTGTGTGCCCATTGGTTCTGCAGTGAGAGCACCAAGGTCGCCTCAGATGAGGATAGTCTATATCCATGTGGAATTTCTCACCACAGTTATAGCATATGCTTGGTCTTATTCCCCCAGTTATTCCTCCTCTGAAGTCTCCTTCGGCTCCACCTCCTCGACCTCCTCTCGATCCTTGAGGGGTTTCATTCACCCTGAATGTTGTTTGATCCAGCCAATCTGCAAGTGCATCCAACTCTCTACACTGATTGGTAGAATGTGTGGTAGATGTGCAAAACTCACAGTGAGCAGTATTTGGTACTATTGAATACTTTTGAATAATGGGGAACTATCTCATCCCATGCCCATGGATTCAACAAATCTCACAATATTCAATTAATGGTGCTGCTTGATTACCCGGAAAAGCATGATATGGGGTTGGGGCATGGAATGGTAAATTCACAAATAATTGTGAAACTCCTCCCATGGGTCCTAGTGAGGGTCCCATCATATTCTAAGGAGGTCCCATTCCACTGATTCATGGACATTCATTCACTAGATGTCCTTTTGTGTAACATCCTGTAGACTAGACTTGCGGTCATCCTGGTTTGGTTATCGCAAATTCTTGAATCTTCTCTATAAACACTGATATTTTCCCTTGTATTTGCGTCAAATTTGCATATATTGGGAGTCTCGTCACTCTCAGGTGCCCCAAATATCCTACCATGGATTCAATATTCATTGCTTGTTCCAAGGAATCTGTCAAATAGGCTATCCGTTGTTGCATTAATGGAATCCATGTCAGAGGTATAAATACCTGCATATACCATTCTCTTTGGTGTTCCTCATGAATTGGATACGCTAAGCTCCCTATAGCATATTTAAACTTCTATATGTATTCCGATGCTAATTCACCTTACCTTTTCGAAATTTCACAGAACTTAGACAATGCTTGTTCTTATGATTAAGGTAGCTTAAACTCCGCTATGAACGTTGTCTGTACCTGGTCAAGTGTGAAGGCTTGACCATGAATTCCTGACACTCTTGGCTCAATAACCTTCATGTACCATTTGAGAGAATGACCTCTCAAGTTAGTCTGGAACTCAACCAATTTATTCACATCTGGAGTCCCTCTGGACCTGCAGATTGCTTTACAAAAGAACTAATGTTGCTTAACATCTTCGTCTCATTTACCCCAGAATTTTGGGTATTGATCAATAAAACCTCCCATGTTACCAACCATTGATATTAATTCTCCTACCAAAATAAAGCCTAACCATCCTGGTTGTGACCTCCCAGGGGATCCCAATATCCTCCCAGTACTCGCGCTTCTTGATTGTGACTAACTAACTTATTGTACTAGAATAGAAATAGCATAAGAGGGTAGTATGTAATTTACCACTTGTATAGAATTTTCTTTGGGTATGGGTGATTCAGGGCTTGTGCCACTAGCTTTGGGATGGGTTTCTTTGATCTGGGGGGTCTCATTCTCATCCTCTGGAGTAGTTTCTTCGGTCAGATTCTTGATCTTTCCTGGCATTGGGGATGAATCTTCTATCTCTTCTTTAAGATACATTCCAACTTCTTCTTCTTGTGCTTCTACACCTTCTTCTTCTTGTCCACCCACCTGGGGACTTCTTTCTCTCTGCCCTTCTCTCACACTCAGTCTTTGATTGGCCAGTCTTTCCTATCTTCTCATATTTTGTAACTCTTCCATCCTTCCTTCCTCTAATTCTCCTAGTCTAACTTCTTTCTACAACTTCTCGAATTGTTTTCCTTCTTTCTTTATTTTCCCACGCCACCACTTCTCAAATATGGTAGCTCTTTTCAAGGCTCGCTCATCTCTTGAGTCCATTTCTTGTTTCTTCCTCGTTTTTCAAAGAAACCTATCCCCTCTCTCAGGCCATAAATCCACCCCAAACTTGTCCCACCCAAAGAGAGGGTGTTTACGCTGCCATCTCAATCGGGGAGATAGTCAACATCCCATCTTCCATCAGGAAAACCTTAATCCATAGGGGTATTTATCTCAACAGTATTCCCCTTGCATCTTTCTTGAAATCTACTTCTTCTTGTCAGAACGATTGATGATTCTCAATTGCAAACTCGATAATGTATCCTTCTACTGTGGTATTGACCCAAAAATTGATCGCTCACGTTACCAGAAAATCCACCCTATGAAGTTCTATGGTATTTTTTGTATCGCAAGAATAGGTCTTCTTGACTTGTTCTTGGAATTCTGGAGCTTCTTGGAGCCTATCTATCCTGTGGAGAAGTTCTTCTAGAAAATTAACCCAAAATATCACGTATCGATTGCTCGATATTTCCGATTAAAATACTACCTCTTGTGTATCTTTCATTGATTTTCCTCTCAGCTCCATTTCTTTCCATATAAAGGCATCACAATTTCTCTCCCACCAGTGGTGAATATCATATCTGTGAATTCGCGAAAGAATTCTCCCTAGAGGTTCCTTTTTAATGAAGGTCCCAACAATGGAACCATTTTGTTGGCACGGAATTGATCAGACCAGGGTCCTTCTCAGGTTACCAACAAAAGGTACCGAGTAGTATAGAGCGTTGGCATTTTCATATCCTCCAAAGAGAATAATTCTCACCCAAATTGCAACCAATACAAAAGGATAGGGAAGGGAAAGGATAATACTTAGGTGGGTTCCCATAACCTTCAAGATTCACCATCATCTTGCACAAGATAGTCTAACTACAAAACAGATCTAGACTCATTAATCCTGGAAGCAAAGATACTCAAGTTGAGAAAGCATTTGTAAACAGAGATATCATACGGATCTCATCAACCATAAAGAAGTATTGAAAAGATACAATGCATAAGAATAAACATAGAATGACACATCATATTTCAAAATTTTGGATCCTTCTTTATGTATTAGCATCAAAACCTCCTGGATACAATCTCAGAGATACAAATTAGTACTCTATTACAAAATTTTGACTCTAGACTCATGTTGCAGAGCTATATCTACCCAAAATTGTATACATATTACATTTCTAGAACCTTTCATCAACTACACCCTACAAACAACATCCAACTAACAACAGAAAAACCCAACCCAGGCCTATCAGCTAACCAAACCCATTTACAATAATGTTCATCTCATATATAGGTTGAGTGGGATCTTATGTCTTTGGGCTCACATGCTTTCTTATTCTGTTGTAAATTCTTTCTCCTTGTTGGCATTGCACTGTCCCTTTCCACAAACCATTTATGTTTCTTTTACTTCCTCCACTATCCAGTTTCTTAGGTATCTTGTGTAACTCATGTTTAACCAAAATTGGGACTGTATTCCTTCTTGCACAACCTCAAATCCAAAAACAAAGGGCCCAACAATATCCTCCACTTTCTACTTACAGAACCCAAATTCCAAGCTTTGATACCACTTGATGGTATCAAACTTAAAACATATTTCACACAGAGCACAATATGTATGCTCTGATACCACTTGATGAAAACCCCCTCTTCCTCATGGGGTTTCTCGACCTCTAGGTCTAGGATTGTTCAAGAACTAGAGTCAGATTGATTCTTAGGGCCCCTATTGGACCCTAGAACCTTTTTGTAATATACCAGATATAAAATGTATGCAAAACCGAAATAAAATGCTAGTAATGGCAGAGTAACAACAACATAACCAGAACATTCACCACAATAACACTGAAATGATATAAGAATAAAAATAGAAATAGCACTTTGAATCTGAAATCAATGTTCACGGGCCTCTTCGAGGGGGCAAACTCCAGTGGAGCAGAGCTCTATTACAATAATATCCAAAACTAGGGTTCTCATACCCTCAACTCCTATTTATACTAAAAAGAAGCATCTAGAGGAAGATCCTTCTAGAAGAAAAAGCTTCTATTAGGTCTTCTTACATACTCCTTATTCTATTTTATTGAAAGGCCTTATTAATATTGAACTTTATTACATCTGAATATATTGTTCTACCTATGTGCGGGTTAGGACCCTAACATGTCATCCCCCTTAAAAATAGCCTTGTCCTCAAGGCTTGAGATGAGGAAATTGCTGGAGAATTGTTGGAGTTGTATCTTTCCACTGGACTAGCACTTCCTTGATGGTTCTCTGACGTAGGCGACACTCACACTGGTCCAAAACTACTTATGTTTGTAGCCAAATGCATCCTTCTTCAGCTAACTCTAGAAGGTTGGTTTGAATTTGGCACTTAGCTCCAATCACCTTCTTTAAGCATGAAACATGAAAAACAGGATGTAGCTTCGAATGGCTGGGCAAAGCTAACTGATAGGTGACCTATCCCACATGCTTGAGAATGATATAAGGACCATAAAATTTGGGTGCTAGCTTCTGACAATGCTCGACCTTGAGGGAAGTTTTCTTGTAAGGTTGCAGTCGAAGAAACACCTGATCCCCTTCTGCAAATTGACATTCAGAGCGACCTTGATCTTCTTGTTGCTTCATGCGATTCTGTGCCATGAACAAATTCTCTTTGAGGGTATGGAGAATAGCCTCTCGAGCTGTAAGTGTTAGGTCAACCGCCTGGACCTTCAAGGCACCCGGTAAGTATGAGAGAACTGAAGGTGGCTTATGTCCATATATCGCTTCAAAAGGAGTCATGCATGTAGATATATGGTATGAAGTGTTGTACCACCATTCGTCTAGGGGTAACCATTGAGCCCACTGATTTTTCTTTTCTGAGGCAAAACACCTCAAACATGTTTCCAAACACTTGTTGACAACTTCCATTTGGCCATGAATCTGGGGATGATAAGCTGTGCTGAGATGCAATTATGTGCCTTGTATCTTGAACAGTTCTTGCCAAAAATTGCTTGTGAAAGTTGGGTCATGATCAGAAACAATAGAGTGCAGCATGCCATGAAGATTGAAGACCTAGTCCATGAAGATTTGAGCCACCATGGATGTTGTAAACGGGCATTGAAGGGCACATAAATGAGAATACTTGGAAAGGCGATCAACAACCACCATGATGATGGATTTATTTCCTGATTTGGGTAAGCCGATAATAAAATCCATAGAGATATCCTTCCAAATAGTAGGTGGAATCGGGAGCAGTTGTAGTGTGCCCGACGATTTGAATGTTTCTCCCTTGTTGCATTGACACACATCACATTCAACTACAAAATTACGAATGTCTTGTTTCATACCATCCTAGAAAAATGAACGTTTGACCCTGTCATAGGTTTTGGTGAACCCAGAGTGCCCTGTTGTGGGTGTAGCATGAAGCTTAGAAAGTACCGTGGATTTAAGATGTGATTGTTTACTTAAATACAAATGTACTTTGTATCGACGTTCCTCATGGAGCCAAGAGTACCACGAGGAAGCTCGAGCATTAGACTGCAATTGTTGGATCAACCGTGAACTTTTGGGATCTTGTAGCCATTCCTGGCGAATGGCTTGGATCCAATCTAGTACAATGAATGAAAGAGAAAAAAGGGATCCTTCATCTTCATATTTTCAGAAAAGCACATCCACAACCACATTGTCTTTTCCTTTCTTATAAATGATCTCATAATCATATACAAAGAGTTTAGTCACCCATTTTTGTTGTTTTGGGGAGGAAATGCGTTGTTCTAGAAAATACTTGAGGCTTTGATGGTATGTCTTAATTTGGAACCGTTTCCCCAAGAGATAAGGACGCCACAGATCCACGACATGCAAAATAGCCAACATTTCCTTTTCATAGATGGATTTTCCCATATTTATTTCAGATAGTTTCTTGTTGGTAAAAGCCAAGGATCGACCTTCTTGCATAAGGACAACACCAATTCCTTTCCCTGAGGCATCACATTCCAACACAAAGGTATTTGTGAAATTGGAAATGGCGAGGACTGGAGAGGTGCACATGGCCATCTTCAAGGTTTGAAAATATTGAGTAGCGGATGGAGTCTAAGTGAAAGAGTTCTTTTTGAGGAGAGCAGTGAGAGTTGTTGCAATCTTCCCATATTTCTTAACAAACTTGCGATAATACCCTGTTAAGCCTATAAATCCATGCAATCTCTTAAGAGTCTTTGGGTGAGGCCAGTCTTGCATAGCTCCATTCTTTTTAGGATCCACCCTAATGCCATCTTTTCCAACCAGATGACCCAAGTATTCTACTTATGAGGTGCCAAAATCACATTTAGAGTGTTTCAAGAAAAGTTGGTGTTGAGAGAGTAGATGGAGAACTCGATCCACATGAGAAATATGGTCTATCCAGGTTTTTCTTTAGATGAGGATATCATCAAAGAAAACTAAGACAAAATGGTGGAGAAAAGGATGGAAGACATGATTCATGAGGATTTGGAAGGTGGAGGGGGCATTATACAAGCCAAAGGGCATGACCAAAAACTCATAATGGCCCTCATGAGTTCTAAAGGCAGTCTTGGGAATATATGCCTCTTTCATATGTATATGGTGGTAGCCTGAATGAAGATCCAGTTTAGTGAAGAATTGGGCACCACTCAATTCAATCAGGAGGTCATCAATGATAGGAATGGAGAATTTGTCTTTGATGGTAAGTTTGTTGAGGGCACGGAAGTCAGGACACATTCGCCAAGAACCTTATTTATTTAGGACCATGACCACAGTAGATGAATAGGGGATCATACTAGGGCAGATAATGTCTGCATTAAGGAGTTCCTGGACCATTTTCTCAATTTCATTTTTTTGGGAAAAGGGGTGACGATATGGACGAATATTGGGAGGAAGGATTCCTGGTACAAGGGGAATGGAATGATCATGAACACCACGGGAAGGAGGGAGGCCTTGGGGAGTGTAAAATATCAATTGATGTTTAGAAATGATGGCTTGGAGGTCTTGCGGTACCGAGGGTGTCTATGTTGCTTGTATGGAATGGAGTTGGGCGATAACACTAGAATGACCCTTTTTGAGCAACTTTTCCATGCAATGGGAACTAATGATCTCAGGTGAACTCGCACCGATGCCTTTGAAATTATATTGGTGGCCCTCCTAGTTAAATTGCATGGTTAAGTATTTAAAATCCATGAGAATGGGACCCAAAGTCCTTAGCCAGTCTGCACCCAACACAATGTCACAACCTCCCATGTCGATAGCAAACATATGGGATTTCAAGTGGTAGTCACCAATTTGGAGATGCACATTTTCACAATGCCCTCCACATTTCATGGAACCACCATTGGAAATCATGATTTGGAAATTATTGACGGCATGGATGTAGCAATGAGTTTCTTAGGCAATGCGGCGATGAATAAAATTATGGGTGTTGCCACTATCAACCAGAATGATGACCTTCCTATGCTTGATGTAACCGATTATCTTGAGGGTTTAGGGAGCAGAGAATCCAGTGAGAGCATTGAGGGAAATGACTGGTTCTACTTCGGGTGGGTCTGAGGGAGGGGTTATGTCAGTTGATTCAGGTGATTCAGATATAGAGGGGGTTTCTTCATCTTCTTTCAAAATATCCTTTGAGATGGCCATACAAATATTTTTTTCTTTACATTTGTGGCTCGGGAAATATTTGTCATCACATTTATAAAAAAGGCCTTTGAGTTGGCATTCAACCATTTCATCCCGGGTCACTTTTTGGATCTTTAGTGGAGCAGAGGGAGTAGTGGGATTTACTAGTTTAGGGTGAGGGATGAAGGAGGGTTTGCGGTTTTGAAAAGATAGAACCTGTTGTGATTCTTTATCTCTTTTGGTAGCCTCCACCCAACTCTCAAGCTAAGCCATGAGGACATGGGCCCCAATTTCATCCTTGAGGCCGTTGATAAAACACTCTCAGAAAAAGGCATCAGACATGCCCTCTGTTCTAAAATCCAGGTACTCAAAGGAAGCTATAAAGTCTTCCATTGTTCCTAATTATTTCATCTTTGTCAAACAGCCCAAATGGTTGGTGTCGGTGTCAAAGTTTTCATAAATCTCTGCCACAAATTGTGTCCAAGCAATATACCCTTGACGAGAATTTGTTCTCCATTGCCACCATTGCCAACGTTCTTGATCTAGATGGAGAACACCATATCGTAGTTTGGCCAAGTGATATGTAATGTTTCATAAAGAGAATTAATGTTCCATTTGGGTTACCCAACCAGTGGGGTTCGAGCCATCAAATTTGGTCACATCCACCCATGGAAGGCGTAGGTCACGTTGAAAGTGATGGTTTTTCAGGGTATGGGAATGAGAGGAATGGTCACCGTTAGTATGTGGGGGTTAGGAAGAGGAAGGGTTATATGTAGGGATATGCAGTTTGGTGCATAGTGTCAAAAAGAATGATTCAAGTTGGGTGGTGAGGTCTTGTTTGATTTCTCCCATTGAGGACTGCATGGTTGTATTGATGGCGACAACATTGGCACTGAGTTGTTTCACTTCTTGTCGGGTCTCAATGAGACCAGATTGCAAGGTGTTGAAGCGAGCTTCCAGGTCTTGGCTACGAGTATGCGCCATGAGGATGGGGGAACTGAAAAGGGGCAGGTGGGGTAAAAACATTTTTTCGAAAAAATGATATGGATGAATGTGATAAGGGTGAAGAGATGAATCCAATGGAATAGGTCTGAAATAATGGTGAAATTTTTTCCAGATGCTTTTTATTTTTCTTTTTTTTTTGGGTCTGAAGAATATTATAGAGAGGAAATGCCCAAATGATTAACCAGAAAGAAATGTGTATTTACTTGGCAACCTGAACACATTTGCATGGCAATAGATCTTATCTATTTTAATTTATTTGTGTTTCTGTCCCCAGGGTTAGGTATTCAAGGGTTCTATAGACAAGGGTTTTCCATGTGCTATAGCTCTCTGATATACGTGCAGGGTCCAACAGTAGTACTCGGTCCAATATATCAGGGCACTAACTAAGGAGGATAGACCATCCCCTTAGCGGTACTACCCGACTACCCAGGTACTAGAGAGTATCTTCCTGAGTGTTTTTCTCGGTGACACTATAGCAATCAGGAGGCCGATTGGTTTATCTAAAGAGGGCTTCAGGTAATCTAGGGTGATCCGTACAGAAGTGTTGTCTGATGCGCTACCACTCGAAGGGGTACCAACAGGGGTTACAAGGGTGGCCAACAGATGTGTGCTTAAGTACCACCTGTATTTCCTGCATGTATGAATCCCTCAACCACAGGTTTATGTGCGTAACGACAGATCTCTATGTATTAAAGACGTCGTAATACGTCTCTACCCTGGAAAAAAAATTGACCCACACTTTATACCGAGGAAAGTGCTCTGATACCACTTGTAATATACCAGATATAAAATGTATGCAGAACAGAAATAAAATGCTAGTATTGGAAGAATAACAGCAATATAACCAGAACATTCACCACAATAACACTGAAATGATATAAGAATAACAACAGAAATAACACTTTGAATATGAAAGAAATGTTCACGAGCCTCTTCGAGGGGGCAACCTCCAGTTGAGCAGAGCTCTATTACAATAATATCCAAAACTAGGGTTCTCATACCCTCGACTCCTATTTAAACTAAAAAGAAGCATCTAGAGGAAGATCCTTCTAGAATAAGAATATTTTATTAGGTATTCTTACATCCTCCTTATTCTATTTTATTGAAAGGCCTTATTAATATTGACCTTTATTGCATCCAAATATATTTTTCTACGTATGTGCGGGTTATGGCCCTGACACTTTTCCACAAGACTTTGTTTTCTTCCCCTATGCTCGAAACAACGAATGGGGATCCTCAACCCTTCACAGAGTCCTTCTAAGAGAAATTGTGCCAATCAATGGGAAAGTATGATGATACCCATGGAATTCAGGACTTTATTACTTCACCTAATGCACACCTGCACTAACTCGAACCTCTCGGGTGCTTTCTCTAAGTCTATGTGCCCTCAAATTCATATTTCAGGATCTATCCCTTTTTTCCCCGACAACGATAGAATATGACCGTGGGCTATGACCAGGCTCCAAATGAAAATGTTCTTCGAAGCTTCGGGCTCCGAGTATTTTCAATTGATAGCACGCCAATTCTCCCAAAATATGAACTGGCGAAGTTTTGAATTGATGTGAGAGGGATCAACGATCCTCGCTCTCTTTCCAAATCAATGACCTTGATCTCTTTAGGATCTGAGCTTTGGTGAAATACGAAAAAACTCTCAATAAAACCTATGAAGTGATAAACCTATGAATTTCACAATATGACGCCATGCATCCTCAGAGCATCAACAACCCTCATTAACTCTAGGACCCAGTGCTTTGGGAGTTCCAAAGTCTCCAATATCACAAATCTCCTGATTGAAATCCTTCTAGAGTGTCATATCTCCTAACATGCATCCTCCACTATCGGTGGCCCAGATACACTATGTTGGATGACTCATATGAGCTCCAAACTGCATGATCTCATTCCACATTCTCCTGGAGATCAATGACCAGGATCTTCTTCGGCTACGTGAGCTTCGAAAATTTTTATTGTTCCTCATCTAGAATCTCCTAGAGTGTTATGGTTCCAGAGTTTCATATCTTTCCCCACCTACCCCTCCTAATGATGGATGATCTTGATCCACTTCGAGACTTTGAAACTATGGCTAGTCTGCTCTCCTATGCACTTAAGGGGATTAAATCTCATTCACCTACTTGGATCCAACGACTGTTGGTCCTCTATGTTTATATCCTATGGATAGGATCTGTCTCCCTCTCTACATGCTCCTCCTGATGTATGGAAGTAATATTCAACGGTCCAAATTTCTTCTTCACAGCTGATCTAACGACAGTTGTTGCTCCTCCTCTGCTGTCTATAATCCTCCCTTTTAATGAGGTATTTTGAGAATATTCAAAGGTTTCACCCTTTGATACCTTGTGAGCCTGACTAATGGGGTCTCGACTTACGCTAGAACTCCTTAGATTTGGAACTTGAAGTACGTTCACCTCTATGCACACCTGCGTTGATTCTCTCTTGATCTTATGATCTTGGAATAAGTTCCCAATGCACGAACTCTACGTTTTCTTCAGAATATGACCCTAAAAAGGGTTATTGACCTCTACACACCGTGCATATTCTTTCTGTACAATTGCACTACTCCTCCTGAGATTTGTAAAGAATGAAATAATTTACCTATGGCGCGCTCCTTGCACTTGTCTCCCTTGAGACCTTCTCAACACTGGTCTAAGTGTTGGCATCATGCACACCTTGCATAAGTATTTTCTTGAGTACTGAACTCTTCAGGATCACTGATGCACTCTTTGCACCTACTCAAAGCACACTTCCAGAGCTTTTCCCTAGAGTGTTCAACAACTCTGGTTCTTCTCAATCTCTCCAACACTTCATAAAGGTGTTGGCTCTATGAATTTCTTTCACTTTCTCAAAGCAGTCCTTGTTGAGCCTTCCTTCAGAGTATTCAACAACTATGAAGTACTTCCTCCTTCAACTAGGTACTAGAGTGTTTAAAAAATATGGGGTGTCTTCCCTAACACTCTTCTCTCACAAAACTCTAAATAGAGTTATCTTTTTCACTCCTTGCACTCGCTCAAATATATCCTTGTTGAGATAACAAAGTATTCAACAACTCTATTTCTCTTGAGATTTTAAATCCATCTCAACCTCAATGGTTTTTGTCCCTTTATTCTCCAAAGGGATATTGGTGCCCTCCTTGAAAATTCCTATTCAATGCACTCCTTGCAGATCTTACAAAGTGTTCAGTAACTCTGGTTGTGATTTCTCTACACATGCTTTCCTCTAGAGTGTTTAGTAGTCTAAGTCTCCTTCTGTGTTTGTAATTGTTATGGTGTTCCCTCCTAGCACATTCTTTTTGAAATCAAAACCAAATTCAAAATGTGCAGTCCGTGCATTGTCTACAGAGGTATCTATACATTGTCATGTTGATGTAGGAGAATTGTAAGAAAGCCAACAAAGAAAGCACAAAAGTAGAGGATAGTTGGATATGCACTAGCACACATTTTGAAGGCATTTTGAATTTGAAAATGTTAATAACCAAATATCAATATAGCATAGAAAAACCTCATAATAAGTACTCAACTCCTTGAAAAAGAGAGAAATTCAGATAATAATCCTCTTCGAGGGGGAAACCTCCTTATGCCCACATAAATGTACAACTATAAGATGATTCCAAATGAAAATGTCTCCTTGGTATATATAGGAGACTAGGAGGTATAATTACAACTAATGGAATAAATCCAACATAAATAAAATAACATTACTAATGTAATATGACCCAATTAAGGGGTAATGAGCCACTATTTAGGGCTTAACATGCCCCTCCTCTTGAGACAAGTGTTGTCTACAACGTTTGAGTAACTCTGGATGCTTATGTATTGTTGGGTATGTGTTATATTCTTTGGACGAGTAGTAGTGTTTGAGTGTATGTGCCAGGCCCGTAGGGGGGTTAGAGAGGGGGTGAATCCCCCCATGCAGGGATCCAGGGAAAGCGCCCCCGGAAAAAAAAATTATGCCTTGAGAAACGTGACACCCACCTCGAGAAATGTGTCATGTATTTAGGTGGTTTTTTCAGCACATGGTTTTTGCCGATGGTTTTCTATTTCCGGTTAAGGAATTAGGGTTTTGGACTAATCCAAGTCATTAGGTTAGGGTTTTGGATTCCACTGGATCCTATATGTATATTGTATTGTAAACAATGTAACGCAATGAATGAATATAATATATGTTTCTTTTCCCGGTTTGGGTTTCCAGTGGAAAAATCTTTGTGTAATGTTTGTATTTTCCATTGTATCTTTTATGTTCTTTTATGAATATCTGTTTATAGCATACATTGTACAAGGTTAGAATTTACATTTGGTATCAGATATTTATTGTCTTCAGGGGGATTCCTTTGTGGTCAAGGGTTTGGCTCGGGACTGTGATAAGCCTTGTTACAGTGGGAGATTTGCGGTATTGTTTTTTAGGTGAAAAGAAATGGCAAGAAATTCAAAGATGTAGATCGAGAAGTTTAATGGGAAAATATTTGAGTTGTGGAAGCTCAATATGGAAGAAATTTTGGTGGACAAATATCAGTGGATCGTGGTAGATCCATGTATTGCACCTATAGGAACTTCTGCAGATGACTCGAAAAAGATGGATTGGAAGGAAAAGAGCACAATCCGACTGTGTCTCTCTGATTCAGTATTATTGAATGTGTCAGAGGAAGCTACAACCAAGGATTTATGGAAAAAGCTGGGGAAGTTGTATCAGTCTAAGTCCCTGGTAAATAAACTATTCCTGAGAAAGAAGCTATATAACTTGAGGATAAGAGATGGAGATTCGGTGGTAGAGCATTTGAATGCCTTCAATACTGTGGTAAGTCAATTAGTATCTGTTGAGATTAAAATTTCAGATGAAGATAAATGTATCAGTTTGTTATGTTCTTTACCAGACTCATGGGATTGTCTGGTTGTGGCCATAGGTAGTAATACAACTTCTTTTAAGTTTGAAGAAGTGGTTTCATCCTTTTTGTCAGAGGAGATGAGATGAAAGAATATGGAAGGACATAGAACAGATGCATTATTTGCAAGAGGATGTTCCCAGGATAGAAATAGATCTAATTTCTCAAGTGGGAAATCTAAATCTAAGGGTATATCTAAATCTCTTGGAAAGTTTGTAAGGGTATGTTGGAGGTGTGGAAAATAAGGGCACTACAATAAGCAGTGTAGATCCAAAGTTGAGAAAAAGAAGGGATCTGAATAATCTTCTTCTACAGAAGAAAAGACCTCCAAGGAAGAAGGAGGGGATGTGTACATGGCATCTTCAAGCACACATGCAGATCATGAGGCATGGTTGATTGACTCTGGTGCATCCTTTCATATGACTCCCCATAGGGAGTGGTTCTGCGAATATGAAAAGTATGATGGAGGCAATGTTTTCTTAGGTAATGATTCGACAACCAGAATCATAGGAAGAGGAAGGGTCAAGTTGAGACTCATAGATGGAAGGATTAGAACACTACTTGGTGTTCTACACATCCCAGGTATGGGCAGAAATTTGATTTTTGTAAGAAAAATGGAAGATGCAGGGGTAAAAACAATTTTTGAAAAGGGAACTTGTAGGATGGTTCAAGGAGAAATGGTGTTGATGAAGGGAGTTTAGTTTGGAAATATATATAAGCAGCTAGGAAGCACTATTAGTGATGGGTGTAAGAGTTTTATTGTTCCTGATATTGGAGTTGAAGAAGAAATAACTCCTACAGTCTCTCGAGAAAAGGTTATGTTGTTGCATCAAAGACTGGGGCGTATCAGAGAGAAGGGTCTTCGACTACTACACGATAAAGGTATGGTTGAAGGTATGTATAACTGCTCTCTATATTTTTATTTATGTGAACATTGTCTATATGGGAAGCATAATCGGGTAAGATTCCCCTCTGGTGCAATGAGGGCAGAAGGAATTTTACAACTAGTTCACAGTGATGTTTTTGGACCTATGTCGGTCCCATCACTGGGAAAATCTGTGTACTATGTCTCATTTATAGATGACTTCTCGTGGAAAAATTCGATATATTTCCTCAGGAAGAAATATGAAGTCTTTGACAGGTTTAAAGAGTTTAAGGCTCTTGTTGAGAATCAAAGAGAGAAAAGAATTAAGGTGCTAAGAATAGATAATGGGAGAAAGTTCTGCGAGAATGAATTTGAAGAATTCTATAAGAAGTGTGGTATATCAAGGCAGAATACTACTCCATATACACCTCAGTAGAATGGAGTTGAAGAAAGGATGAATAGGATGATGATGGAAAAAACAAGGTGCATTCTCAGTGGTGTCGGGTTAGGGAAAGAATTATGGGAAGAGGTAGTGGGTATTGCATGTTATCTGGTCAACATATCACCCTCATTAGTGTTGGGTGAGAAGACTCCACAAGTGGTATGGGCTGGCAAGGAACCTTCTCTCACACATCTTAAGGTATTTGGTTGTGATGCATATGTTCATGTTCCAAAGGAAAACATGAGTAAGATGGATAAGAAGGATTAAAAATGTATCTTTATTGGATATAAATATGGTCTCAAAGGTTATAATCTTTGGAACCCAGAAACTAAGAAGGTAGTGTATAGCTAAGATGTGGTATTTAGAGAAATGAAGGATGTTGTTAAACAAGAAGTCCTACCAAGTAAGGAAGAACCAGAGAATATAGAGTTTGATTTAAAGGATGATGAAGCAGACTCTACAAAAGAACATGAATCAGAAGAAGAAGATCCCCATACTCCAGTATTGAGGAGATTGGATCAAGAAAGAAGCCTACCGAAAAGGTATAGTCCATCTGATTTCCGTTCAAATTTTTCTTTGTCTATTACTGATAATGATCCTAGAACTGTCAGGGAGGCAGTGGATTCAGAGGATGGAAATATTTGGAAAAGGGCCATGGAAGAAGAAATGGCATCTTTGGATGAGAATGAGGCATCTTTGTACCATAGTGAATCATTTTTCCATGTAAATGTATCTGATGTACTGGAATCTTGTTGCAACCTTTGAATGGGAGTCCACACTTTTTTGGCATTCTTCCATTCATCCCTTGCTTCTATTATCCAATCAGGTTGGATGATTGATATAGCACAGAGAAATGCCTCAACATATTCATCCTTTCTTGAGAGTGCATCTTCCACAACATTTTTCTTCCATTTTTTATAGACGATTTCAAAATCATAACCCAATATCTTGGTTACCCATTTTTTTTGTTCTTCTGAAGATAGTCTTTGTTCCAAGAAGTATTTAAGACTATCATGATCTGTTTTGACCTTGAAGTGCCTACCTATTAGGTAAG
>SNQJ01S0026364.1:0-31801 GCA_010110895.2 Picea sitchensis | reverse complement strand
GATAGTCTTTGTTCCAAGAAGTATTTAAGACTATCATGATCTGTTTTGACCTTGAAGTGCCTACCTATTAGGTAAGGATGCCATTTCTTCAATGCATGTAGTATTTCCATCATTTCCTTCTCATAAATTG
Source organism: Picea sitchensis (assembly GCA_010110895.2). Lineage (NCBI taxonomy): Eukaryota > Viridiplantae > Streptophyta > Pinopsida > Pinales > Pinaceae > Picea > Picea sitchensis. The sequence continues at coordinate 31,671 of SNQJ01S0026364.1, read as the reverse complement.
GTTTGTGTAAGTCTTTTCCCTTGAGTAGTCAACTTTCAAAAGCCAGGGTCCTTCCTTCTTGCATCAGGACAACACCAATTCCATTTCCCGAGTCATCAAATTACGCAATAAAGTTTTTTGTGAAGTCTAGAGTGGTCAAGACAGGATCTTTGCACATCACCTCTTTAAGTTGTTCAAAATCTTTAGTTGCCTCTGGAGTCCATGAAAATTCATCCTTCTTAGTTAGTGCCATTAAAGGTGCTACTATTCTTCCATAGTGCCAAACAAACATGTGGTAGTAACCTGTCAAACCCAAAAATCCTCTAAGATTCTTCAATGTTTTGGGAATCGGCCAGTCCATCATGAACTTAATCTTGTTAGGGTTACCTTGACACCTTCATGAGATACAATATGACCCAAATACTCTACCTCCTTCAGTACAAAGAAACATTTGGATGGCTTGGCATATAGTTGTTGCTCCTTTAGTAGTTGTAGCATCTTGTCAACATGTCGCACATGATCCTACCAAGACTTGCTATAGATTAGTATATCATAAAAAAATACTAACATAAAATTTCAAAGGAAGGGATTGAAAATGGAATTCATCAACCCTTGGAATGTGGAAGGTGCATTTGTAAGGACAAAAGGCATGACAAAAAATTCATAATGGCCTTCATGAGTTCGGAATGATGGTTTTGGGATATCTTCTTCCTTCATTCTAATCTGATGATACCTTGGACGAAGATACAACTTTGTGAGATGTATTGCTACATGTATTTCATCTAAAAATTCATCATTGAAGGGAATGGGAAAGTTATCTTTAATAGTGATCTTGTTGAGCTCTCTATCATCTGGACACATATGCCATGAGCCATATTTATTGAATACCATTACCACTGGTGCAGAGTAAGAACTTTGGCTAGGTCTAATAATGTTAGCCTATAACATTTATTCAACCATGCACTCAATTTTACACTTCTGGGAATAAGGGTATCTGTATGGCCTGATGTTAGGAGGAACACTCCCAGGAATTAGGTGAATATCATGATCATGATTTCGAGTGGGTGGAAGAACTTTGGGAATATCTTCAAATACTTTGGAATGCTTATCAATGATCCCTTGGAGATCTTGAGGAATAGATGGCTTAGATGTTTGAACATATAGTGAGCATAGTTGTGCAATAACACATTGATGCCCCTTTTTCAATAATTTTTTCAAGCCATTAGAGCTTATCACCTTACCAGGTTTCCCTGTGATACCTCTTAACTCAATTTCTTTTCCTTTCAATGAAAATTTCATGAAAATTTCTTGAAAATTAAAATCCATTGTTACTAATGATTGTAACCATTGGATTCCTAGTACAACGTCAGCACCACCCATGGGTATAGAAATCATTGGAATATTCATTACATATTCCCCCATAGTAAGATTGATCTTATTGCATTTTCCTGAGAAATTGATAGTTCCTCCATCTACAATCATTACTTGAAACTCTGTCGCTAGATATACAAAACAATTGAGATATTTGGCTAATTTATAGTGAATGAAATTATGAGTACTTCCATAATCAATTAGGACTATTACCTTTTTCTTTTTGATATATCCTTCGATCTTGAGGGTTTAATGAGTGTTAATTCCAGCCAATGCATTACACGATATCGTGGGAGTCAACTCTTCAGATGAAATTGCTTCTACATTTTCATCTTGAGATGGTTCTTGTTCTTGTTCTTGTTTTTCTTCCTCTTCACAATATATGTATAATAATTTCTTCTCACCACACTTATGTCCCTTACTGTACTTGCTATCACAATTAAATCATAAACCTTTTTATTTTCTTTCCTCTAAGTATTCAGGCGTTTTAGAAGAAGGAGCATTATTCTCTCTATAGATGTTAGGATTGTTCCTTCTAGTATCCATAGAGATACTTTTACATTCAACATTTCTTGCCACCCTAAATGCATTCTCCAATGATTTGGGTTCCCAAAGGCGAACCTCGTGTTGAATGTTATCCTTTAAAGTTCCTATGAATACATCAATCAAGTGCTCATCTGGAATATATGTTACCTTTATATTCAATCTTTGGAAGTTCTCGATGTGCTCTGTAATTGAACCCTTTTGCTTGAGAGTTATCAATTGGCTAAAGAAGGTATTGCTCCTTGTATCCTCATAGTGTGCTATCATTTCTTCCGTTAAAATTGTCCAAGTGAAGAGTGATTTGCGATAACAAAGCCATCGATACCATATAAATTGATTGGGTTCTAAATATAAAGAAACAAGTCATACCTTTTGTGTACGTCTGACATTATGTAGATCAAATAATTGCTCCATCTGAAATATCCATGTGATTGGGTCCTTTCCATCAAACTTCCTCATATCGATCTTAGGAACATGGTTGGTCTTCAACCCAAAGTTGGAGTTTCTACATTCTTGATTCACCTTCCTTGTGTCCTCATCATGAATTTCATGGGATACATTTTCACTTTTAGGTGTCCTCTCTATTAGGAAGTTTTTCAATCCTTCCATGATCTCTCCTTTTAAACCGTCCATATTAGTATTTATTGCCTCAAACTTAGCTTCCGTTGAATCCATCATTTCTTGTAGTTCATATTTTGTTACTATCTTCTTTTGTAAATCATTTATGTCCCTATGCATTTCTTCACCTTCATCAAGAGTCCATGTAGGATTTTCTGGAGGCTTATTTGGTGTATAAGTTCCCTTTTTGTGTGGCATGTTTGCCAGGTATCACTTTTGAACCTTGATTTTGAGGTGGTTCTACTAAACAATCTTTCTTCTACTGTATCTCCAAATTTTCGGCCCTTGTGGGTATGAAACTTTTTTTTTTGTAGTTCTATGATATTTCTTCTCTGCAATTCCATAGTTCTGATCAAAATTGGATGTGCCAAATGGAATTTACGGTAACTTCCCCACAAATTTCTGATTTTTGGACTTCCTGGAAGATCTCACTTGTATATCGTTCCCTGCACAAAATAATTGATATAAAATTCTGAAACCCATACCATAAATACTATAGACTATCCACTATCCAATGCAACTTGTCTCACTCAATTTGGATACTCTAGGAAGAATTTATGAGTCTTTTACCTGGAACACCTTATTGATACTAGTCAATAGGACTAGTTAGATACCCTATCTTCCATAGGGTGTATATGAAAATGTAAGATGACCCATAAGAAGAAGGTTTTACCACAGATACCTTACTAATATCTATAAATATCCTCTGGATTTCAGGGTCTGAAATGTTACATCAAATATTTTATAGTGAAAATTCCGCAATGACTCAGTTCAGGATGATTCCAGAACCCTATCTTACATAGGCTGTATCTCTGAAAGTATAAGGCCTCGTGATCTGAAATTGTAACCCAACGTACCTTTCTCCATATAAGAACTATCCTCCAAGACGTTCCTTTTGAAACGTTGTAGAAACAAAGTTATAGCTAAAATTCCAAGGTGTCTCAGATGTAGCAGTGAAACCCCAAGACCTTGAGCTCTGATACCATATGTTAAGAACCAAATATCAATATAGCATAGAAAAACCTCAGAATAAGTACTCAACACCTTGAAATAGAGATAAATTCAGATAATAAGCCTCTCCAATGGGGAAACCTCCTTATGCCCACATAAATGTACAATTACAAGATGATTCCAAATGAAAATGTCTCCTTGGCATATATAGGAGACTAGGAGGTATAATTACAAATAATGGAATAAACATGACATAAATAAAATAACATTACTAATGTAATATGCCCCAATTAAGGGGTAATGAGCCACTATTTAGGGCTTAACATAAAATATGAAACATTAATGTAATGGGTGGAAAGACATAATTTCCCTTAAATGTTTTTTGGATTGTAACATAGATCTTGAGCGTAGATCTCATCTATTTGTTGGAGGCATTTATTGTATTAAATGTAAAGTAGTTGTATCTTTTATTTCTATTTGATAGCTTAGAGTGTAGGAGGGGAAACTCTAGAAATATCCCTCGCATGTATTGTATTGTATTCATTATTCTCATTATAAGAATTAGAGAGCTGTAGAGAAAGAGAATAGAAGAACAAAGATTGTAGAAGAGTGTATAAGAAGATAGATGATTCTATAGAACCATGTACATATGCACTTGGATTAATATAAGGAAGCTTTGATCCAAATTTCATGGTGTTTATGAATTATGTTTACATCTATTGAATGATATGTTTACAATTGATTCTAGTCTCTGTTATGCATTTGTTTCAATGATTTATGTATGTATGATTTCATGATTGAATGTATGAAGTCTTGGAGAGGGAGAGAATGAGTTTCAATTGTTTCTCATCCTAATAATTCCTGGAAGGAGTGTAGTGAAAGTCCGCAAAGTGTGCATTGACAACTTCTGAGTTTTACCTCAAACAAGCTCAGGAGAGATACCATTGTTCTCATACCAGAAAAAGTGCGAGTATAGCACAGAGTCGTGCAAGGAGTGCGCAGGCAGGTTGAAGTCTTATAATTTTCCATCCCAAGTGAGGGGTTGAAGTTTTTATATTGCAAGGAGTGCACATAAGAGGAAGACGTCAGATAACCATAGGTTATCATGAGTGCCACAAGGAGTATGCACAAAGAACCCTTGGAATTATTGATTTTGTAGTAGAATCCAAGCTCAGAAGGGATAGAGACTTCGAGGAACTCGAAGAAAAGAAGAAGGTTGAAGTCACCTCACAGAGGTTGAACCTAGAATAATTAACACCAAGTCCTTTGGCTTGGAGCCATTGAAAATCTAAATGGACGATGGAACTTCTCAAAGGGAGGAATACCAAAATTCCATGAGCTATTGGATCTAGTAGATCAGCGAAAAAGATAAGGTTGATAACCTTTTAATTCTCACAAGCCCAGGAGGAATAGTATCCATTGGATCTGGATCAATGAGAGTCGTTGATTTCTTGAGTCCAGATATTGGAATTTCCAAAGTTGGGAGTTGGAGCATTGGGATTGTGTTACACAACTAGTCCCGACATCATGAAACATGAAGTTGCGAAACAATCATGGTCGTCAATCGAGGAGAAGGCACATGACTACCAGATATAGTCCTGGGGGGAGGTCCCTCATAGGGTTTCGGGGTTTCGTGGATGAGGAGTGTCAGGGTTGTATCATGCCAATACCCCCGAAATCATGATTCGCAAAATACCTTTTCTGGTAAAGGTTGTGGTCACATCAGTTTGTCACGTGGGCAAGATTTTTTGCCTAGTGCTTGTTTGCACATGCGTAGCTCCTAAGAAGGACCTATGGTTACAAGTGTGAAGATTCCATCTGGGAATCAAAGAGCTATTTTGTCTCAAGGGGATATTAAGAATGATACTTAGACTGGGAGTTCAAGCAGAGCTTGTTGAGGTAGGGGTTTTGGCTTCAGGTGGTATCAGAGTCCCTAATCATTGTTTTTTGTAGGCAGGGGGAGACAGAAGGCAAGTTGTAAATTGAATTCTGTGTGGAATAGATTTGAACAATGCCACCCAGAAGAAGTCAAGACAGAACAATTCCCTATCCATATTTGGAAAGAGAAATGAGATAACTGCGTGCTCTATTAGATGCTATGGAGACAACACAAAGACAATCTACTGATACATGAGATGTCAGTGAAGTCGAAAGTGAAAATGAGGCTAGAGTCGAAGAAGAAGTTGTAGTTGAAGACGTTGCATAAGAACGTCTATTCAGATTTGTTGCAAGAATAGGGGACAGAGAAAAAATGGACATTCTGATGTATGAAGGCAACTTAGACATTGAAGAGCTACTAGGTTGGTTTGGAGCTCTGGATAAATACTTCAATTATGAATATATCGAAGAATATAGGAAAGTAAAACATGTTGTCACTAGATTTAAAGGACATGCAACACTGTGGTGGGATGAATTGTAGGCTGATTGGATTTACAATGGAAAGAAAAGAAACAAAAGCTGGGATAGGATGGTAACAAAAATGAAAGACAAATTCATACCTAGAGACTATCAAATTAACTTGTTTTAAAGAATGCATAATTTGAGACAGAAGGGGATGATGGTGAAGGAATACACTGAAGAGTTTTACCGACTGAATATCAGAGTTGTTCATCATGAGAGTGATGATGAAAAGGTCACCAGATACACGAATGGCCTGAGATATGAAATTCAGGATGAGATGAGCATGGTGACAATCAGAAATGTGGAAGATGCTTATCAGATTGCTCTGAAGGAAGAAGAAAAAATGGCCCGAAAGAAAGGTCAAAGGGGCAGAGGTAGAAGTTAGAGAAGAGGCAAATAAATTACTGAGGATAGGGTATAGAAGCCCAAGGATGAAGAAAAGAAACCTCATAATCACCCAGAAAGAGGAGGAAGTTCACAGAGGGGACAATATGTCGATTTCTGCGAGCAAGAGGAAGAGGCAGAGGTAGAGGAGGCGAGATAAAATGTTTTGTTTGTGGAAATATCGAACAAAAATATTTTGAATGTACTGATAGAAAAAGAGATGGAGGAGGAGAAGATCAATTTTAGAAGCGTAGAGGAAAAATGTTGAGGTGGAAGATGCAGAAGGTGGAATATCCTTAATGATGAGGAAAATTCTCTTGAAGCCAGAGAAAGAGACAGAGAATGCATTCCATAGAAACATTTTGTTTAGAACTTCTTGCAAGACCAAGGATAGGGTATGCAAGGTAATTTTGGATAGTGGAAGCGCAGATAATATAATATCCATAGAAATGGTGTAGAAGCTGGAATTGGAGACAGTTTCACATCTGAGCCCATATAAAGTCTCGTGGTTGAAAAAGGGACATCAGGTAAATGTCACTAAACAATGTTTAGTTGAATTTAATATAGGGGGTTACAGAGATGTGATTTTGTGTGATGTTATTCCCATGGATGTTCGTCATCTTTTGTTGGGGATACCATGGAAATATGACAGAAATGTTGTTCATGATGGGAGAAAGAACACATACACCTTAGAGAAGAATGGTAGGACACATATGCTGCTTCCAATTGAAGACAAAAAGGTGAAAGAAAAAGCAAGAAACACTATACTTCTCATGAATGGGAAGAAACTTCTGGAGGAATTCAAGAGACAAGAATACATGCAGTTATGGTAAGGAAACCTAGAATCATTTTAACCAGTACTTCAATAGATGATCTACCAGAGTAAATTCACGAAATGCTAGATAATTTCGCTGATATAGTGGTGGACGATTTACCTTGTTCGTTGCCACCCATCAGGAGCATAAGACATCACATTGACCTTATACTAGGAGTGATTTTACCAAACAAAGTAGCGTACATATTGACACCGCAGGAGAATGAAGAGGTCAAGAAGCAAGTCCAATATTTGATGGAGAAGGGGTTGGTTAGAGAAATATTCAATCCATGCGTTGTCCCAACAATGCTAAGTCCAAAGAAGGATGGTGGATGGAGAATGTGTATAGACTCAAGGGATATAAACAAAATCACCATCGAGTATAGATTTCCTTTATCGAGGATGGATGACTTGATGGATTGCTTGAGTGGAGCAAGGTTTTTTCCAAGTATTGATTTGAAAAGTGGATATCATCAAATTAGAATGAGGGGAGGAGATGAATGGAAGAAAGAATTCAAGACGAATGAAGGATTGTATGAATGGCTTGTCATGTCATTTGGTTTAACGAATAAGCCAATTACTTTCATGAGGTTAATGAACAAAGTCCTGAAATATTTCATTGGAAAGTTCATAATTGTGTATCTTGATGATATATTGATCTTCAATAAGACTGAACAAGAACATATGAAACACCTAACTCTAGTGATGAGGAGGTTACAACAAGAGAAGTTGTTTATAAATATAAAGAAGTCATCTTTCATGAAGAAAGAGCTCATTTATTTGGTTTTTGTGATCTATTCGAATGAGTTGAAGATGGACCCTGAGAAGGTAAGAGAGATCAAAGAATGGACATCACTGAGAAATATCTTTGAAGTCAGAAGCTTCCATGGACTAGCTAGTTTTTACAGGAAGTTCATCAGAAATTTTAGTGGAATTTATGTGCCAATGATGGACACAGTCAACAAAAGACATAAATATTTTCATTGGCTAGAGGAAGCAGAGAAACATTTTAAGTTGTTGAAGGAGAAGATAACCGAACAACCAGTTCTAGTTCTGCCAGACTTTGGTAAGACATTTCAAGTGAGATGTGACGTAAGTGGGTTTTCAGTTGGAGTAGTCTTAAGCCAAGAAAATAGACCGATTGCATACTTCAGTGATAAGTTGAACGATGCCAAGATGAAATATTCCACATATGATAAAGAGTTTTATGCAATCATACATGCATTGAAGAAATCGAGGCACTACTTGGTTCTAAAAGACTTTGTTTTGTATAGTGACAACCATGCTTTACAATTCATAACCAGACAGGAGAAACTGAACCAGAAACATGCAAAATGGGTTGAATTTATGCAGAACTTTACTTTTGTTATAAAGAACATTTCTGGAACTACTAACAAGGTTGATGATGCATTGAGCAGGAAATGTTTGATTCTGTAGGAGTTTCGTGTGAAGACCTTAGGTTTTGATAACCTTAAGGATATGTACAGGGATGATTTAGATTTCACGGATTCTTATGAAGCATGTGAGAATCATGTTCGGAGAGACAAAAGACAATGGATTGAATACTTAATCTAGAATGGATTATTATTCAAAGGAAATCAGTTGTTTATCCCAAAGAGTTCTATGAGGGAGAATCTTTTGAAGGGAAAACATAGTGGAGGATTGGTTGGACATTTTGGCCATGAAAAAACATTTGTGCACTGAACAATCTATATTATTGGCCAGGGATGAGGACAGATGTCAGGAAATTTGTCAAAAGATGTAGAATTTTCCAACATGCAAACGGAAAGAGATAGAATACATGATTATATCAACCATTTTCAGTACCAGAGAGGCCGTGGGATGTGGTAAGCATGGATTTTGCATTAGGATTGCAAAGGACACAAGGAGGTTGTGATTCCATATCTGTGATAGTTGACAGATTTTCAAAAATGGTGCATTTCATTCCATGTCAGAAAACTAGTGATGCAACACACATTGCAAATCTGTTTTTCAAAGAAGTTGTTCAACTTCATGGCTTACCCAAGAGTATTGTTTGAGATCGAGATACCAAATTTGTTAGTCATTTATGGAGGACACTATGGAAGAAGATGGGGACTAATTTGTCTTTTAGCTCAGCACATCACCCTCAGACGGATGGACAAACTGAGGTAGTGAATCAAATTTTATGGGATTTGTTGAGGAATTTAGTAGTTGAACATCACAGTCAGTGGCATCAGATTTTTCCACAAGAAAAATTTGCATATAATGATTCACCAAATAGGAGCACAGGATAGAGCCCATTCTATATAATGTATAGAATATAGCCAAGAGGAGTATATGAGTTGAGGGACTTAGAGCATAGTGAATTCAAAAGTGCTAGAACGGAATATTTTGCAGCAAAGATGCAATAGCTCCACAGTAAGACTAAAGAGAGGTTAAATAATTCCAACTAGGAATATAAGCATAGAGAAGATCAACATAGAAGAGAAATTCAGTTCGAAGTGGGATATTTAGTCTTAGCACACCTGAGAAAAGAATGGTTCCCAAGGGGAACGCATAGTAAACTGGAGATGAAAACGATAGGGCCATGTAAAATCATAAGGAAATTCAAAGAAAATGCTTATGAGATAGAGTTTCCAGATGATGTGGGCATATCACCCATATTCAATATAGAAAATTTGTATCCTTACAGAATAGATGAAGCCAGAGGAGAAGAAGATCGAGAATAATTTTAGTGGGTTAAACAACTTCCTGTAGTTGAAAATATGTGGATGGAAAAGATCATTGATCAAAGAGTTAGAAAAAAGACCCGGAGAAAGACATATTTTGAGTATTTGGTCAAATGGAAGGAACACTCAATTGAGGATGCCAGTTGGGAAAGCGAAGAGGAGATCCAAAAACATGGGCAGACGGTACAAGAGCTCATGATCAGGAGTTCATGAATTTTTTAGCCAGAGGAGTATGATGCAGGAGCATCATAAGCAAGCCAACAAAGCAAGCGCAAAAGCAGAGGACAACTGGATATGCACCAATGCACATTTTGAAGGCATTTTGAATTTTAAGAGATGAAACATTAATGTAATGGTTGGAGGGATGGAATTGCCCTTAAATGTTTTTGGGATTGTAACAAAGATCTTGAGCCTATCTCTCATCTATTTGTTGGAGGAATTTATTTTATTAAATGTAAAGTAGCCACAAATTTTATTTCAATTTGATAGCTTAGAGTGTAGGAGGGAAAAATTTAGAAATCTCCCTCACATGTATTGTATTGTATTCATTATTATCATTATAATAATTAGAAAGTTGTAGAGAAAGAGAATAGAAGAACAGAGATTGTAGAAGAGTGTATAAGCAGATAGTTGATGCTATATAAGCCATGTACAGATGCACTTGGATTAATATAAAGAAGCTTTGATCCAAATTTCATGGTGTTTATGAATTTTGTTTACATCTATTGAATGGTATGTTTACAGTTAATTCCAGTCTTTGTTATGCATTTTTTTCAATGTTGTGTGTATGTATGATTTCATGATTGAATGTATGAATTCTTGGAGAGGGAGAGAATGAGTTTCAATTGTTTCTAGTCCTAAGAATTCCTACAAGGAGTGCAGTGAAAGTCTGCAAAGTGTGCGTTGATAGGTTTCAATTTTTACCTCAGACAAGCTCAGGAGAGATACATTTGTTCTCATACCAGAAGAGGTATGAGTATAGCACAGAGCCATGTAATGAGTGTGTAGGTAGGTTGAATTATTATACTTTTCCAACCCAAGTGAGGGGTTGAAGGTTTTCTGTTGCAATGAGTGCACAGAAGAGGAAGACGTCATATAGCCAGAGGTTATCATGAGTGCCACAAGGCGTGCACGCAAAGAACCCTTGGAATTCTTGAGTGTGCAGTAAAATTCAAGCTCAGAAGCGACAGATACTTCGATGAATTCGAAGAAAAGAAGAAGTTTGAAGTAACCTCACAGAGGTTGACCCTAGAAGAACTGACACCAAGTCCTTTGTCTTGGATCCATTTAAAATCTAAATGGACGGTGGAACTTCTTCGAAGGCGAAATACTCAAATTTCATGAGTTGTTGGATCTAGTAGACCAGCGGAAAGGATAAGGATGATAACCTTTCAGTCCTCACAAGCCCAGGAGGAATATTATCCATTGGATCTAGATCAATGGGAGTCGTTGATTTCTTGAGTCCAGATCTCAGCATTTCAGAAGTCGGGAGTTGGAGCATTGGTCTTGTGTTACAAAACCAGTCCTGACATCACGAAATGTGAAGTCATGATGCGATCGTGGCCATCAATCGAGGAGAAGGAACAGGACCATCAGATGTAGTCCTAGGGGGAGGTCCCACATCGGGTTTCGGGGTTTCTTAGATGAGGAGTGTTGGGGTTGTATCACTTCAATACTCCCAAAATCGCGATTCACTAAATACCTTTTCGGGTAAAGGTTGTGGTCACATCAGTTGGTCACATGGGTAAGAATTCGTGCCTAATTCTTTTTTGCACAAGCGTAGCTCCTAAGAAGGACCTATGGTTGAAAGTGTGAATATTCCAGTTGGGAATCAAAGAGCCATTTCGACTCAAGGGGAGATTAAGAACGATCCTTAGACCGGGAGGTCAAGAAGAACCTGTTGAGGTAGGGGTGTTTCATCACATGCACTCCTTGCACCAGCCTAAAGAACCCATAATTCTCAGGAAACTCACAAACAGATAGAGAAGTATATCTTATTCCTGTAGATGAAACATTCATACATCTATAGAATATAAATAGACACAAAGAAAACATTCAGAAGAAAACACAAAATCATATAAAAACACACAGAACCTTATATGCAGGAAAAATTGTTCTTTCATTAAATTCTGAATGTTTATACAATGTTTACAAGCTAAGACTACAAAAGAGTCTTTATCCTTTCTCCTCTCTTCTCTTCTTGGATTACAATGATTTACAATACAACTTCAACAATTTTCAACATCTTTCTAAGGATTTCATTACAATGAATTATACTAGAGGTGCCCATCGAGATTTTCCTCCAAAACTATCTTAGTGACATCCTATCACCATTACAACGCTTATATACTAAGACTAATTACATTGAATTAAATTCAATGGTCATCTAGTTTGAATTGGATTTAGAGTCATCTGTTTGTCATCCATTTAAGGGAACCTAACATATTACAATAACGTTAGCATATTCAAAGACATGGTTCGGATTTCCTGAGCCTCCAAACATTTAATCACATTAAAAATTTAAATGTAGGGTGATTTTATAAAAGACTGGTGCGTTCTTCTTTGGGATATTTTCCCTCCAAGTATGTGGATATGCTCGCTGCTGGCACATTGTTGAGTGGAGTGATGTTCCTGCATCACCTGGTTCGTGAAACGATTTTCGATAAAGGTTGTAATCATTTTTTCTTGAAACTTAATAAAATAGTTCTTGCTTGTCCCAAAATATTATATTTGTATGCTTTTATTTATTTATGCATTTATGTATATATATAAACCTTGAAAGTGATAAGTAGAGAGTGAATATGTTGTAGTATTGTTTTCCTAATCTTTTGCAAGTCAAATTTGGGAGGAGACCCACAACCTAGGAGGCTACAATAAGTGAAAGAGGTATACACCAGCCGAAAGGACTAAAGGTGCACCCATTGACCTTCTTTCCTCTCTCTTTTCCTTCAGTTTAAATAGTTTTTGGGAAGTTTAATTGTAGAAGAATATTTTAAGGGAATTCAGTGCTCTTTATGTACCTAGACCCAATATAGGGGTATTTTCCCCATAGCAGAATTGGTGACTCCACAAGGGAGTCTCTCTAGGGTCTTAGTGGGAGATTTTGGTTTGATTCAATTTTTTCAGTTTCTTTTTTAGTTTTCCAGGTTTACTGAGTTAGTTTAGGGTCTCTAGTCCCCTTCTAGGTTCCTACGAGCCTTCCCTTCATAGTCAGTTATGCAAACCATTTTTCTTTTTGGAAATTTACAAAGGTGTACATACATTGTCCTCGGTATATGCCACGTACATACGTGGTCTGCATAGTATACAACATGCATACATATAAAAGATGCTTGTGCACAACCCACGTCTCTGTGTGTTTTGAAGTTTTTTTTTTTTTTTTAATTAATACTTTTTCTTCCCTGATAATAACCTTTTTTCTTCTTAGGACTTCTTGAACTCTTCATGGTCTCTGTTAATGGTATTTGGTTGGGTTAAAGATTCAGTTTAACTTTCTCTTTCTAAAGAACCCTTGTTGTCTCTTCATTTTCTTTTGTTTGCATTAGAGGTTTAGAGTCGACCTATAAGCGTAAGGCAATGGTTTAGGGCCTATATGAGTCTTGGGTTTATTGTCTCTTTATTCAGTTTATGCTTTGAAAAACAAAAAATATATTTTACTTATGTTTTTGTTTTCTAAGCATTCCAAAAAAAAAAATCAAAAAACATTGCATTCAATTATGCATTTAGTTTGGTAGTTGTAGCATAGGTTGTTTTTTATTTACAAAATAAAAGAGAGTTTTTTCAAAGTTCCTTTTTTCTTTTTCCCTGAAATTTTAGGAGTTTGCATTGTAAAACAAAAAGCATATTCTAGGAAAATTTTTGCATTATAGGATCTTGGAATACTATTTTGAAAAGTTTGCATTTACAAATATTTAAAAGCCATTTCTTTCAATTTGAAGAATCTAGATTGATTTTTCACAAATGCTCTAAAGTCTTTCTTCTCTTCCGTCTCTTGCAAAAACCATAAGTTGCATGTCTGTACCCTTTTGAGTAAGTCAATCCAATTAAAATAAATTCTTATCACTTAAAACCAATTAGACTTTTTGTTTGTAGGGTTCACAAAAAGTAGTGTAGGTTCTAGGGCCTTGAAATAGGTGTGGAGAGGAAACTCTTCAAGAATGCCTAAATAAACATAATTTTTTGTGATAGGGAGTGTCGAAGTCCAGTATTGTGAGAGTCATTTGGGATCCCCCTCTAATAGAGGGGATAAACATGAGGTCGTGTGAATAAAGGTAAAGTAGATAACCCCTCCAATGTTAGACCAAGAGTAGTGGAGATCATATATTGAGCATCGTTCCTGGGAATCACACTGACCACATTTGACTACAGATCCTCATGAACCTCAAATCCATTTGAAATCCTCAGTTGTCTTATGGACCATTTTCATTTGGTACCCTTGAAATGATTCAAATTTTTTTATCCTACTCATTACGATGAGGCCGACTGTCGACTGTACCCACCCAATGACCGACTGCGAGTTGAAAACCTAGTTGCGTGTTTTTAGGGACTTACACGGGTGAATGTGGGGGTATACCATGGTACCCAGGGAAGACTTCAGATTGTGATTTGTAGATTATATCCAGAGGGATTTTTCTTGTTTGAGTTACACTTACACCGGTAGGTTTCTCTAGTGTCGATTGGCGTAACGTTTCTTCCTGCCTATCAGTAGTTTGCTTGATTTCCCACTAGGAAAAATTTAGTGTGTGTTCTTTGTTTCACGCTAGCTAAACCTTACAGTTTCGGTTGATCATTTCACAAGGTGGAAGATCAAAAACTCTGCCATTCCCGTAGGCTTTAGGGCCTACAACCAATTACTTTGGAGCCACCATTTCCACCATTGAGGTGAAATATAGATCAGGAAGGTTCATTCAAACCTAACAGGCCACAGGTAACTGTACCCGATCCAGATTTGATAGAATAATTTCCTACAGTGGAGGAATCCATTATTTGTTACCTCAAGATTGAAGGTTTCAGGCCAACAAACCCTCCAATCATTGAATTATCAGTACCACTTATAATTCATATAGTCCCTCCCAAGGTGACTTCACCTAAACAATAGTTTGTTTGATGAGAAGTGATGGAAGAAACTAGTGCTACTTCATCAGGGAGTCCTCATACTCCCATATCGACTATCACAGGAGGGCGAATTGTACCTCCTACCCCACCTCCACCTATCAGGACTACGACCGTCCAAAAAACCACTACTTTGGGTAGTGGAAAAATCCCTTCGATGACTTTAATCATTGTTCCCTCTATCCAGAATGCGTATGGTGCTCCCTTTTCATATGGGATGTCGGGTTTTAACTCCATTTCATTTCTAAACTACTCTACTCTATATACCATTGGTTTGGGGACAAAGAGCTCTAATTCTCCCTTGCAAGGACCCGACGTGGGAACCACTGCCCCATTCAAATCTATCCCTTATGGTGGGGGTCACATCCCTCCTCCGTCCCCTTCACTCGAAGGCACTTTCCAATAGCCAATCGAGCTTAATACCAAATCTAGTTTGTTAAGTGGGTGGAGCCATGAACCTCAATCCTACATGACTCTAGTGGTATCTATGCATTTTTCTTTGTTCAACGCATTTGGAAATAACGATTTATCATCGTATTCTTTCTTAGCTAGGGGTAACCTTGTTTTTGGTCAACAAAACCCTACGCAAGGTTTCATTCGTTCGCAGGGAGCGATGATAGGAGTTTACTCCTCACAAGTTCTTGGAAATCCTTGGAAAGGCTTATTTCCTTTGCAAGGGACGTTTATCGGGGGAAACCACTCCCACACTTTGTGGAACCCCAGGTAAGGTTCAATACATATTCCAGGAGGGTTGGCTAGGGGCATCCCTAACCAAGGTCCTTGGAATTTTGTACAAACAACAATTCCTACACAATGAATGTCATCCAATTGCGGGAATGAGACGAAAATGTTGAATGAAACTGAGGTCCATTTTACTAGACAGGGCCACCATGGTCTCTACCAAAACCATGGCCAACAATCAATATTTTCCAGGAAACTTGGTGCAATTCAAAATTGAGGCCCCTATTTTCATGTGAATCTTCCACAACCTAGACTACCTTTTTTGGAAAATCTGCACTTTCTAGACTTGTCGAGATTTTTGAATGACCTGATCTGTCATGATTCGCGTTGGCCTCCCATGCCGACTAATTTTCCCTCAGACATTCCTAAGTTCAAAGGAAAGACTGGCGAATATCCAGGTGATCATGTGACGACATTTCACTTATGACGTTCATCCAACTTGTTAAAGGATGATTCTGTTTTGTTACATTTTTTTCAACACGCTCTTATGGGGGGTGTCTTGAAATGGTATATCGAGCATGATAGCTCGAAGTACTCTTACTTTAACGACCAGTATATGGTATTATTAAAACATTTCTAGTTACCGGTAAGATATGATGTTGATAGAGAATTGCTAGCCAACTTTGAGCAGATGAAATATGACCATATCTCAGATCACATTCTATAATGGCGATGACGAAAGAGTTCGATCAAAGTTAAGTTCCCTCCCACATTTTTTCTCGAATGATTCCTAACGTCCTTGGTACCTTGCGTATCCAAATATGTCACAATGTATAGGGTTTTTTTCGAAGAAGATCCTATCATGAGAGTTGAACAACTGGAGTTGATTTACTCTCAATCTAGTATTCTATGCGAGATCCTACCTGATGCACCACAGTCAATGTTCGACAAGACAAAACAGAAGTTTGGGCCTCATGCTGACAACATAGTAGGTTCAACATAGTGCAAGTCCATAGATCAATTGTCTAATCAGTTGTAGTAGTTATAGATTCAACAAACTGTGTCTAGCCAAACTCCTACTTTGGCTTCCCCTGTAACCCAAAATTCGGATGTACAAAGTGTGCAATCGACAAATCCCAAGGGTAACCAGCAAACAGAGGGAAAGAGTGTTATCACTGAAATTTCATCTACAACATTGAGCGCAAATGGTTATAGAAATACAACAATCCCAAAAACAATTATTTCACTTGCAACACTAAAATGCATTTCAAAAGGAAAAAAACTATACAATTGGGCAAAAATTAACATGTGCAAAATCACTAAAGGAAGCACGTGCATAGTGCAAGGGCCAACAAATCTCTCAAAGAACACAATGTGCCAAATGTGTGACTGTGTACTAGAAAAGTCACGCACTCCTTTGAATGACACATTTATGGTTATTGTTGCCCCCCCAACCACTTATGGGCTACCTCCCAACCTAATTTGACCTCCATATCTGAGAGAAATCTGAATGGGGGGTTGGTCAAGGACCAAAGGGTTCCCTAAAAGGCCCCTTGTTCACACCAAGAACCAATTATATTTTTCCTTGGATAAATGCTATAAATGAAAGCCATGGGTGCACTAAGAAACCAAGATCTTCGTAGTATTTTTATGTTGCCTCAATTATCCCTTGAGAATCCTCTTTTCTCCTTGGAGCATTCAAGAATCATTGCAATAGGCCATTCCACTCACCTCTTGAGGGAATAACCATTGGTTTTATTCATCATTTTACATTTTTCTTCCATTGTAAGAAGATATCTCCATTAGGGAGATCAAGAGAACCCCCAAGGAGGAAGAGGGGACCCATAAGTCCTCATTTTTCTCTACGGTGTTTTTCCAACTAATACATTTATCCATTGGTGGTGTTATCTTGGTCATTGGTTGATTGTTTATGGTTCTAAGTTTCTTATGCATTCTAGTTTTTATTTTCCTAGTTGTTTTAGTTTGTTTATTTGTTTATTACATGTGTTTGGATTGTTTAACCCACTCATGAACTTATGTCTTTCCTAGCAGACCCAACTAGGAATGTAAGTGCCATTGTTTTTCTCACCCAAGTGACGAAATGGGCATAATAGATTGGCGACCATACTGGGGATAAGGTATCAAATTCCACCCTATTTGGGCTTAGAAAACACTTCCTTTTAATCAATTTGTCTTGCAAGTACCAAAATTGACCCAACCTTACCTGTCAAAAGCAAAATTCTAAGTTGGAGGAGGAGAATTTCACACAAAAAAATGTCCCCTAAGGTGTATTAGAAAATGCATAGATATTCCAGCACATAAATGCGCACTATGCACATTGTGTACCCCACGAGATTCTTTTATTTGTGCACTTTGCACCTAGTTCACACCTGTCAGAATTGTAACCCACTCACATATCCAGATTTTCAAAATTATAAGGGTTTTTGTGATGATTTGAGGGGCCCTAGCCTTAAGATTCTTCCTTTCATGCAATTTGTAATTCCTATTCACTCCACTTAGAGTCCTTTCCCATATGAAGGGTTATCTAAACATAGGCACTTAGGAGGTAAAAAGAACCAAATATTATCCTCTTTTTCTTTGGTTTCCACATGGATGGCTTGTTTGGTTTGTAAAAATTAAGTTGAGATTATTTCTATCACGTATAAAAACACTTACATTGGGACCAAAAATTAATTTTGATCATTGAGTATGATCTTATCTCGCACCATAGAGAGATATTGAGAATCAGAAAGGTGGTTAAACGAGTATTTCATATCCCTTAACAAAAAATATTTAGGACAGGACAAAGCCCACCTAGGGATACTCTTAGTTTCTTTTGAAATCATCTTAAAGGGCCCATACATTCCCACATGTTGTAAACTTAGGATAGTTTTTTGAAATTTCTTTCTTAGTTTACATCACTAAGGAAGTTTAAATATCAAAGTAACGGGCCCATACATTCCCACATGCTTGCAATCTAGGTTATTTTTTCAAGCTTTCTTAGTGTAAACAACATTTAGGGAGTTTAAAGGATTGGTAAGGACCCATATTTCCACATGCCAGTTCTTTAGGGATTTTAAAATTCCGCAAGGTTGTACCAATGACACTTAGTAAGCTAGGTAACAAATATTTGTAAGGACCACATGAAGTACACATGTTGCAAATTCACACCTAAATTATTAACATTTGGCATACTCTTTCACTTGCTCACACACAAAGTCACTCCTCACTCACATAATTTCCATCCTGAATTTTGGAGGTTGAAGTAGGTTTTCTCCAAACGAATTCCGAAACATCCCACTACTTCTTTGGAAATTATCCACACCCACTTAATTCAAATGAGATTTGTTCACACCCCCAATCTCTCATACCACCAAATCTAATTTTTTTCTAAAAACTCACTAAGTTTTCCTCCACAGGAGGTGCCAAAATAATTTTTTAGTCTAGGTAGGATCTCGGGGGTAGGCATCCAAATAACCCCCCGTTATCTGGTTCTCACATTTTCAAACATTAGAGGTGGACAAATAGGGAACATTCAAATCCTCCAAGTCAAGTGTTCCTACACCATAAGGCAGGGAGATACCCATGAAGGGTTGAAGGCCGAGGTTTGATTGTTTTGTGCGTCCCCCCTTGAGTCACCCAACTCTTGGAAGAGATCTAACCCATGACCCATTTATGAGGCCAAAAATCTAAATTTCACACTTTAAACGAGGTACCTAGTGACAAAATTTAGGACATCTTCCCAAGTGGAAATTGTGGGCTGCAATTGTACCTTGATCATATTTTGTGTGGCTATTGGGAAATATCTCCATCTCTTTCGGGATATGCACCCTCTACCCCTCATTATAACTAATTATTTCATCCTTCACTAGTTCCTCTTCCTGTGGCTTAAGACTGCACTGTTGAGTGCTCTTGAAAGGTCAAGTTCTATTTGAGAGGAAGGACGATACATCTTTTAGGACATGAGAATTTGTTTTATTTGTTCTCCCATGCAGAAAAAATATACCTACCCACATGTTTGTTTATTTACAGTTCATTTATGTATGATGCTCATTTGATTACATGCAATTGAGAGTTATATTATCTTGTGAAGGTCCAAAATATAGAAATCTCTTGTTCATTTATTTCTCTCATCACCATTTGGACACATTCACTTTTCTAGTTGGACATCATAGGGGGCCCACAGAATCCCCGTCGTTCTAGACGCTTGCAAAATCTCCCTTCTATTCTAGGAGGAGTTCCTAATCTTGCCAACTCACCAGATTAACCATCTCACACCCCCGTGAGTGATACTATTTTGGGATCATATTTACTTGGTTCCACTTTGCTTGGGTCCAATTCCCAAGGACATCCATCCACTAGCTCTCCTCCATAAGAAGGCGAGGGGAAAAATTATTCTCAAGGGAGAGGTACAACCTCACAAAATCCCTCTCAAGGGTCGGGTCCACTAACTACTCACACAATGGCTGCAACTAATCCTCCACCAAATCCCCCTATTCCATACTTGGCATCTCTCAACATTCTTGATTTGGCTAAACTCACGGATGATCCCATTTTACATGACCCCACATGGACCAATATGCCTACCAAACTACCTTCAGATATTCCAAAATTTGAAGGAAAACTGGAGGAAGATCCCACCAACCATGTTATGACCTTCCAATTATGGTTCTTTTCAAATAACATCATGGATGACTCCATCTTCTTAATATTATTTCAAAGAACACTCACTGGTCCATCAGCCAAATGGTATGTGGACGAAAAATCATGGTCCCATGTGACTTTTGAATCCTTGGACAAAACCTTTTTGGCCTGTTTTCAACTACCAGTTCATCATGACATTGGTTTAGAACTTCTCTCCAAGTGCAAACAAACCTCAACTATGCATATTTCTGACCACATCCACGAATGACATTGACGACATAGTTTATGTAAAGAAAAAGCCACTAAGGAACAATGCCTCGATTGGTTTCTAAAATCACTCGTCTCTATACTTGCCAAATATGTAGCATCCACTTTCCCTCAGTCTGAAGAGGAAGCCATAAACAAGGCCCAATAGTTTGACCTTATCTATGCCTAGTCAGGTTACTTATACACAGTGTTACCTGAAGCACCCAAACCCGTACCATTTGGCTAGTAAAAACTTGGAATGTCTCATGCTGTAGATGGGTTGATTGGTACCATGACACACCACAACCCGTACATCCAACCACAATCTATGTATGGCACACCTCAATATCCACAACCATATGGAGGGCCATCTTATTACCCTCCTCCCCCTTACCAACAACCATATCATGTTTCCCCTTCCCCACCCATGAGTGGACCCTCGCCGACACCCATGATGCGTCCGACCTCTCAACCAATTTTAGGTTCCCCTTCTAACCCAACATATAACCTGGCCACTAGTGAAAGTGCTTCACCTTCCTATGTGCCCTATGGAGTGTTGCCATAAAAAAATCCATATTTTCCATTTCCTAGTCCCCGACAGCCCATGGCTCCTCCACATGGATAACCACATGCCGAAATTAACTTTGTTCAACCCTATTCCATTCAACAACCTCATACTTTTGAACAGTTGAATACGGAAAATCTAGACCATTAGTCGAATAATTCCAGAAATAAAGGAAAAAAATGAAACAATAATATCCCAGAACTAGGAAGAAAAAGCCCACAACAAAACCAAGCCATTGGGGGAAACTACAAGGTAACCAAAACCCCCAAGGGGACAATAACAACAAACACCAAGGGAATAAAAACAAGAAAAACATCTAGAAGAACTTCCCTTGTTATCTTTGTGGTGATTATGGACATTATACTTACCATTTCCCCCAAATTTCCTACTTCAAATGGATGAAAGAATCCATGAACGCTCAATGTCCTCCAGCGTCACCTACCCCTCAGCAGGCCCCACAACATTACATGCAACAACCACCCCTGGATGTATTGAAAAAACTTATTCCAAACCAAGGTGTGATGAATACCTAACAGGAGGTACACCCTTCCCCACCAAAAATAGGGAAGTGTCAAAACCCAGGGCCCATCCACCCTGTAAATATGGAAGATCGCAATATCCTCCTCAATAATGAAGAAGAGATTCTTCTGCAAATGCGTAGTCGTCAATACAGAACACCCCCTAAATCTACTCCAACCACCTGAAAAACAACTCTAGATATATTCGAAAAACCCTTGATGATTCCATTCCCTAATATTGAACCTACCATTTGTATCCCTCACATTCCATTACAACAAAATGTCAATAACCCTCAAGCTAGGGAAGCACACAATTACAGTATGGTCGATGAATTGGCACAGTCTCCTACAACCATATCTGTATTGGAGGTCCTCCAAACCTATCCAAATCAACGAAGATCCTTACTTTCCACCTTAGGGAAAGTAGGCCCAACTAATACTAGACTCATCACATTTTATCTAGATAGTAGAGAACCATGCCTCCCCACTCTGGTAGCTTTCTAGATACTAGTAAAGATTCAGAACATCATAGTTCATTGGTGTATCATCGATGAAAATGAATCAAAATGCATCATTTCCAACACTATATGGAAGAAACTTGGCTCCCCTGATCTAGTACCATCCTCCATCACCTTGATATCCTATGATGGTTGACCATCCTCCCCTGAAGGGCTCTTCCAAAATTTCCCCATCAAACTCAGGGGAAAAACCATCCTCATCCACAATGAAGTTATCGATTCTCTACTCGATTAAATATCATGTTTGGACATATCTACATGTACTCTATGAATGCAATAGCCTCTTTTGTGTTTCGAACGATGATTTTCCCCCACAACGGGAAAATCATCACCATCGACCAAATTAAACATTATGATCCTAACCACTCCACCAACATCGATACCATCTTGCCTCTTGTCCGCACTAGATAAGATTCTTATTCTCTAATTGACATGAGCCATGAAATTTTCAAGGACCCATCGTTGTTGGGGAGATACCATGAAGCACCACCTCTCATACACCCTTCAACACAAGTGTGTTTCGTATATTCTAATGGAACCCACACTGGAGACACCATTCCTCCCACTCAGGCTTGTCCATAACTCGATGTTACACTAGTTGAAGAAATATTACCTTAGGAATTCCTTGAGAACCCTACTTCACCACTTATCCCTGATTTCCCCCCCCCTCTAGGGGAAAATACCAGTTTGGGAGACAATCCCTCAAGCCATTACTAAAATTCCCTTATTCTTCCCCCCACCCGAAGTTCATGCATTTCAGGTAGACGCAATGCTTACCCTCCCCAACATGGTGCTTTCCATCCCTATATTGTATCTACACCCACTCGCGATGGTTCCTAAAATATCTCTCCCTCCTTATCCCAAGGGAATCCCGATGCAAATTCCAGTACAGGCTTTGGCCACACCACCCTCACCCCCAACTTCCAGCACCATTTCCACTACTGGGGGCAGACAAAAGAAGAAATATCCCAAAGCTCCAATTCCTCCCTGAGTTCAACCTCTTTGTGCACTATGTGAAAGAGAGGGACACCCCACCAATAGATGTCCTACTCTTCCTGAGTTACACAATCTGATCCAAATACCTCGAGAAACCACATTTCTCACGACTTCACGAAGCACATCTAGTACTACTAGAACGTCCTCCAATATAGGAAATAAATGGTTACAAACCAAATTTGCTTGTGCCATCTGTTCAAAATATGGCCACTACACTCATGATTGCCCAACTCTACCCCATTTTCACCAAACGCTAGAGGAAGTACACCAAACCATTCATCAATATCCCTCTCCACCATCCCTTTCTGGTTCTCACATCACTGACATTCACTATGTCTCTTCCTCAGTCCCCAAATAGATGAGATTCCATTGCACTCTATGTGACTCACTTGCTCACTTCACATACCATTTCCCTTTGATTGTTGCATAACGAGGTCGTCATTCAACCCCTATCAAACCACATCCGACTGCCTCACCAATAGTCCTCCACTCTCTAGACACTATCAATATTACATCCCCTAAACTTGAGTCACTTCCCACCCCTTCATGGTTCATAGATCGATTGTCTAGGGATATTGCCCCAAATCCTCCCAATTATCTGGTTCATTTCCCACTAGAAATTATGCCCCTTACCAGAGTTTATCACCCATGGTGTATGGACATTTGTTTTATGTCAAGTGACTCATTGTGTCTTGAATGTGATATCTCATCTACGTCTTCACCACTTGAGGACAATCACACTTTGACAATTTCCCATGTCACCTCTCTGAATCCCCTATATTCTCTCATTTTCCACTGCGATGAAGATATTCTAGAGGAACTCACTACCCCCGATTACCCATGGAATGCGTTCCATCACTGGGCACTTTTTCTCTCACGGGAAGCCTTTGACCCTCTTGGCCAAGCCTCCATATATGTAATCGAAACCAAGGAATTTATTTCTTCAGGGAATATATATTGGTTCAACAACGCTATCTCTTCCCCAAATTCTTTTGAAAAAGGAAACATGGCCAATATCGGGAGACAAAGGTTCTGGGCTCATGTAACTGAGTATGGAAGTTTTTAAAAAGGGACTATATATGGTTGGTGGGCCCACAATGCCACCTCATTTGTACCTATCACTATAGTGATTTGACGAGAGAATTTGGATGCGATTTGGATATTACGAGAGCTCGAGTCGACTGATCAGGGAGTTGCAAGACTCAGGTTAGTGGTCCCTTCCTCCTACATAGTCACATTCCCCTATTCATCATATGAACTTGGCCCTGGGGGAGCATTTTTATCACGTCACATCCAGGTATGCATGCTCATGTTCAAAATTATCAAATAGTTTTTATATTTTGTTTATCATCAGATATTGTTCACGCCGGGTATTTGATTTTTATGTGTGCAGGTACTTGGTCATCACAAACGATGCAATGCCTTTAGGTATATGTTCAACACTGGCATGTAATTATTCCCTCTGAAAATCAATTGCATCTCCTAGTTTCACCCTCCAATGTTCATGTTTAGGTTCCTTACATTTGGATATGCAGTACCATCACCTCCCCTGCATTTTGGTACTTTCACCCTTTAGAACTCTCCCCCACATGAGTTGTCTCATTCATAGTTCCCCTTGGCAACTCGAAACTCATGTTGCTTTCACCCCCTAAGGATGAAGTCATGATAGTCTTATCGACTTTTGAGAATAATCCACATACTTCTTCTCATCATATTGATAGCTTTCCCAATGGGCTCCTAGGTTATCTCATCTCGGTTCTATTGAATGCACCTCCGCAGTATCATTATCCCTTCATCTCATCCACCATCACTTTTCCCACCCGCAGATTGCCCTCCATTCTTTTACCTCATATGGAAACCCACTCTTGGGGCCCCCACCCTTCACTAGTTCTCTTCACAAACTTGTGCCCTCACAAGCCAAGTCATCTCGCATTGGGGCACCCATTTCTGTATTTGTACACTTATTCCAAATTATTCTTTATTTATTTGGCAATTGTAAAAGGACTTTGTTTCCATCATTTACTTATCTTTTTTTCATCACCCCTGGTGACCTTATTTTCCTAGCAACACAAACCATGTTTCTGTTGGTTGGGGCATCCTCTCTCCTTTTTTCATTTTGACATCATTCACAAACCCCAAGTATCCCAAAATGCATGTACCCCTGATCTCTAAGTTTTTCAACTTTGTCAAGCCTCTAGCACAGTTTAACCCCATATCTTGTCACCCCCCTAACACTTTATACAGTTTTACGATTGTCTCCAATCATCATTCAACATACCCCAACCAAGGGTAGTCTTGAGTCTCATCACATATTCACTTCATTCGTGTTTCTTATCAGCACCTGATCCCATCTCAGCAGATTTCATGATGCCCTTTTCTTCTTGGAGTCGCGTCTCCATTTTTGTCGACATCAACACAGTTTCCAGAAGGGAAATAGTATCTTGACTCTCATTACCTTTACAATGAGGAGTTTCAGAAGACATAGATATAATCATCATTTCTCTTTGATTTCATTGACCCTATAACATTCGACTTCAAAAAAATCACATGTTATGGTGGGTCTTACTATGCGACTATTTCGGTTGTGTTATACCAACCGAAGACCTATGAATTCATTATGCCATCAATTCCTATGAGTCATCAACACTTATTACAAGCGTCCTTGCCTCACTTTAGAGTATGTTCACCACTCAAAATTTCAATTTGTCATTATCAACCTCCCCGGAGGGTGCTGAAGTTATCTACACCAACATACATCTTCAGTTACCGTCTTACATTTTGGTCACGTGACATGAGCATGGGGCATGCCCTCCTCATTTATATACATAATTTTTTTTTCTCTCCCTAGAGAAAGGTTTGGGTCCAATATTTTCCCCTCTCTCTCCGATGGATCACTCTTGCATTTCCTCTCAACACTCTTCATTACAATGGCACTATGTATTTCATCAATACGTATGTTCCTAACCTCACACATCAGGGGGAATTTGTTATCACTGAAATTTCATCCACAACATTGCACGTAAATGGTTATAGAAATACATCAATGCCAACAATAATTAGTTCACCTGCGGCACTAAAATGCATTTCAAAAGGAAAAAACTATATAATTGGGAAAAAATTGGCATGCACAAAATCACTAAAGGAATCGTGTGCATAGTGCGCGGGCCAACAGAGCCCTCAGAGCAAACAATGCACCAAATGCACGACTGTGTATGAGAAAATCTATGCACCTATGAATGACACATTTATGGTTCTTGTCGGCCCCCCAACCATGTATGGACATCTCCAAACCTGATTTGACCTCCATATCTAAGAGAAATCTGAATTGGGGGTTGGTCAAGGACCAAAGGGTGCCCTAAAAGGCCCCTTGTTCACACCAAAAACCAATTATAATTTTCCTTGAAGAAATGCTATTAAGGAAAGCCATGGGTGCACTAAGAAACCAATATATGCATAGTGTTGTTATGTTGCCTCAATTCTCCCTTGAGAATCCTCTTTTCTCCTTGGAGTATTCAAGCATCATTGCAATAGGTCATTCCACTCACCTCTTGAGGGATTAAGCATTGATTTTATTCATCATTTGCCATTTTTCTTCCATTGTAAGAAGAGATCTCCATTAGGGAACTCAAGATCCATCCCAAGGAGGAAGAGGGGAACCATAATTCCTCATTTTTCTCTATGGTGTTTTGACAACTAATATCGTTATTCATTGGTGGAATTATCTTCGGCATTGGTTGATTGTTTATGGTTCTAAGTTTCTTATGCATTCTAGTTTTTATTTTCCTGGTTGTTTTATATTGTTTATTTGTTTATTACATGTGTTTATCTTGTTTAACCAACTCATGAACTTTTGTCTTTTCTAGCAAGCCCAACTAGGCATGCAAGTGTCATTGTTTTTTTCACCCAAGTGACGAAACACGTACAACAAAGAGGAAACCTAAAAACAAGAAGGTTAAGGGGGATAAGAAGGTTGCAAATAATGTTGGAGAGGGAAAAAATGAAAAGAGAAAGGTGAAGTTTCTATGTAAACTTTGCATGAATGACCACTTGGCTCACCAATTCCCTCGGCTTAAGGAAGCCCAAAATCTATTGTCACAACAATAGCCTGTTGTGTTAACTAACCCTTTTCGACAACGGTAAAATATGGCTCAAGCTTCCTCATCCACGAGTGCTTATGGGGGAATTCAGGGAGCCCCCACTCCCAATACTAACAACAGGGCCACAAAAATTTATATAATGAAAGATAAGGCTAATTTACAGACCAGGGATCATAACTACGAAATGTCAGAATCTGTTGAGAAGGGAAAATAAGCCTCTAGCCCACTTCCTCCTCTTCAAATCGAGAATATAGTGGGAGAAATGATGACTCGCATCCCTAAGGGTTCATTCAAAAAGGATTCTCACAACCCAAATGCAAGGGATTCTCATAATTTTTCCATCATGGAGTATCTGGCACAAAATCCTTGTGCAATGTCTGCTCTAGAGGTCCTCCAGAGTTTCCCCTCATAGAGGAAAGTGTTGTTGTCTACCTTGGGAGAAGTCGATACCACTAACTCAGGAATGATTGTTTTTAACCCTAGTGACGATAAACCTCATCTTCCTCACCATGTCACTTTTCATATAGTAGTGGTGTACACCATTAAATCCATGACACATAACATTTTCCATATGGTGGTCGATGAGGGTGCCTCAACTTGCGTTTTTTCATTGGCATGTTGGAAGGCCATCGACCAACCTGAGTTGTCTCCATCTCCCACATTGGTAATTCATTTGACAAGTGATATTTAATACCACATGGAATAATTCCCTCCTTCCCCATATAGTTGGAGGGTAAAATTGTGTGCACCGAAGTAGAAGTACTCGATTCCCCTCTCAACTACAATATTTTGTTAGGGAGAAGTTGGACCTACGCTATGACAACGGTTTTATCCACCATATTTTGGGTATTAAGTTTTCCTCATGAAACTCAGATTATAAATGTTGATCAATTATCCTTTTCTCATCCTGACCCTTCATTGACGGTCTCGATGATTGATAAACCACAACCAGGTATCGTTAACTTAGGTGTCGTATTGTTCCCATATTTGATGGGAATTTTTTATTATCCTTCTCCTGCCAACGATGCTAGGTTTATTTCAGTTGTCCCTGACCAACCGAAGGATGCAATTTTTCAATTTGCATCTTTTAGAATGAGTTAATTTAATGATCCGTGGATTTGACCTTCCCCATTGGCTTCGATGGAAGGGGTAGGGTACCTTGGAATGGATATGCCCTCATCTACTATTGACGTTTCTTACATTATTTTTCAAAAATCCTTGGTCAACCTTGATCCATCTCCCCCATAATAGCTAGATCCAATTCTAGATATTGTTTGGGCTCAAGAATATCTCACCACTTACGATCCCCTAGAATTATCCTTACCCTTTGACGAGGTGATTTTAGAGGCAATGATTGGGCTAGACAAACCTTGGAACAATCTTCACCATAGATCTTATTTCTTACTCAAGCTGAAGAGAATAAAAGAAGGAGAGTTAATTATGACCATGAATAGAGATTGCCCTTGTCCTGTTTACCCTCTGGCCATGCATGGAATATATGCCAAGGGAAACATGGAAAGTATAACTAAAACAATTCCGATCGACATATCTAGAGCCCTTGGCATCGTGGAAAATGTCTTCGTTGGAGTGGATTGTTCTCTTGAAGAGATTTAGATCTACACTAAAATGTTTAAATAATTTTGTGAATTTTTTCCTAATCTTATGAGGAGATGTCAGGAATTGATCCACGCATCGTTGAAAATGAGATCACAACTTACCATGATTTTAATTTTGTCTGACAGAAGCTTCGCCCAGTCAATCCTCACAAAGAAACGATGATAAAGGTTGAAGTATAGAAACTCATCAAAGCTAGTTTTATCTATCCTATGAAATTGACGGAATGGGTATTGAACCATGTTACTGTCAACAAGAAGCAAGGTATGATCCACGTATGTATGGAATTTTGTGATCTGATCAACATCAGGTGAATCATCATCCTTGCTTAATTTACATCCAGTTACCATTGGTGTACCCACAGGTTTAGAATCTTCCATTTGAAACCTTTTCAACATTTCTCTTAAATATTTTCCTTGAGAAATGAAGATCGCATCAGAAATCTTAACAGGTTTAGAATCTTCCATTTGAAACCTTTTCAACATTTCTCTTAAATATTTTCCTCGGAGAAATGAAGATCGATCGGACCTCTCGAAAATTTGCGCACTGGCGAAAAATGGCGCCTTCCTATCATGTAGATATTTTCAAATTCTAATTCATGGCGCGTAAGCAACCATTGTACCAGTGATTCCTCATTACATCCAAAGATGATGTCATCTACATAGACCAAGCACGATGAGCAACTCATCTATTATCCTCTCATTTTGATATATAGATTGTTGTCATTGTTCCTCTCTTTGAACCCTTTGTCTTTGAGATAATTTATCCGGCCTCGGTGATTCGCTCGAGGGGCTTGTTTTAAACCATATAAATGTTTCTTCAACTCTGTAATTAAGTCGGTTATCGCATTACCTGAAACCTCTCGTTCTATTATAGACTTCACTTAAATCTCCATTAGAAAGGTCAATTTGGATCCATATATTTGGTAGAATTTAAACCTTTATGACAAGCATAGTCAAGAAACATTATAATAGATTCTAATATTGCTACAAATGTTTCATCAAAAATTTGAACCTTCTTCTAAGCATAGCCTTGCTGCACTAACCTTTCTTGTTCCCCACAACTTTACCTTTTCTATTCATCTTATTCAAAAAGATCCATCTCGAGCCAATGACGCTTTTACCTTCGGTCTTTGAACCATCTCCCATGTATTGTTTTTCTCAATCTGATCAAGTTCTTCATTCATTGCTTTAACCAAATAGTCATTTTTGCTAGCTTCATTAAAATTATTGGGTTCCGTTATTGATAAGAGAGATATATGAGATTGTTCGTGGTTTTGATTAGCTTTTTCCAGGTTTGTACCCTTTTTCCTTTTTCTCCAATTATTTGACTTGGTGTGGATGATTCTTTTGAATGATTCTCGAGGAGGAATTTGTAGTTGACTGATTTGAGTCTCACTGAAGGGGTTCAGTCTTCATCCGATTCAGTCTTTTTTCTCATTCTTGGACCTCGCTCATCTTCATCTTTATCTCGTGTCTTCTGTAGAAGACTCATTACCGCATAACCTCTCCCATTGGATTCCTTCATCACTTACAATACAACCAACCATTTTATGCGTAGCCTCTTATTATAGCATCTCAGATACTTTAATGTTGTTTGTAGCATAACCCAAGATACCTTCATCAGCCCTATCATCATATTTTCCGAGGTTCTCATCACATATTTATGTATCATTTACTCCCAAAGACTCTAAATTGTTTAATTGAGACAGGTCGTCCAAACCATAGTTCATAAGGGGTCTTTGCACTCTTGTGGTCCGAGGTGGGATTTGTTTAGCACATGGACTGCTATGTGTATTACTTCTACCTAGTAGGTTTGACCATTGTTCTTCTCACTCATCATTGACATGGCCATTTCCCTCAGACCGTTCGCTTAGCTCTTCAATCCACTCCATTTTGTTGTGGAGTTCTTGGTATGTACCTCTTGATCCCATGCTCAATTCTTGCATTCTCAGTCTCTTGACATAAAATTCCTCCCCTCGTCTCGATATTATCGCTTTCTTCCCTGCTTGTATCGCTTAAAGCCTTAAATATCTTAAACTTCTCAAATGCTTTAGATTTTTCTTCGAGAAAGGCTACCCAAGTAAGTCTCGAGTAATCATCGATAATCATCATGAAGTAGTTTTTCCCTCAGGTGGCTTTCCTCGGTCTTGATGGTACACATAAATCCATATGAACTAGTTGGAGTGGTTTCTCTGTTGAAGTAAATCTCTTGGACTTAAACTGTGTCCTGTTTTTCTTCCCTACTTGACAGGGGTTACACACTGAATCTTGGGGCTTTCATATCTTCGGAAGATCTTTTACTACCTTGAGTTTTTTGAGTTTGATTAAGTGATCAAAGTTTAGATGTCCAAGTCTTCTATGCCATAACCAACTTTCATCATGTTTTCTTAGATGACATTCTTCTCTATTTTCTTTCAGCACATATACATTATGTTAAGGTCCTAACCCGCACATAGGTAGATCAATGTATTCAGATGTAATAAAGGTTAATATTAATAAGACCTTTCAATAAAATAGAATAAGGAGGATGTAAGAAGACCTAATAGAAGCTTCCGCTTCTAGAAGGATATTCCTCTAGATGCTTATTTTTAGTATAAATAGGAGTCGAGGGTATGAGAACCCTAGCTTGGATATTATTGTAACAGAGTGTTGATCGATTGGAGGTTGCCCCCTCGAAGAGGCCTGTGAACATTGCTATATGATTCAAAGTGTTATTTCTGTTGCTATTTCGTATATCATTTCTATGTATTGTGAAGATTATGCAGGATATTTTACTGTTATTCTGTCATTTCTAGCATTTCGTTTCTGTTTTGCATATTTTATATATCTGGTATCTTGCAAGTGGTATCAGAGCACTTTCCTTGGCAGAAATTGTGGGTATTTTTTTTTCAGGGTAGAGACGTATTC